>JAJIBD010015495.1:0-25364 GCA_021461705.1 Cryptotis parvus | reverse complement strand
TAGAACAGCAGGTAGGGGTATTTGCCTTGCATGCGGCCGACCCGCATTCAAGCCCCAGCATCACATATGGTCCCTCAAGCACCACCAGGAGTAATTCCTGAGCAAAGGGCCAGGAGTAACCCCTGAGCATTGCGGGTGTGACCCAAAAAAAGCAAAAAAAGTGTAGCTAAAAATATTAGAGCAGTAAAATAGATACCAAAAAAAAAAAAAAAACAGAACTGAACATTCTTGATGAATTCATTTGAGAACATGTTAGGATACTCCAAGGAGTATTCTGAGATTAGGAAAACTCAAGGTCTATTCACAAAGTAATGAAACTACAGATGCAAGGTAGTATTTCTTCTTACTTTGTTTATTGTTTTCATTTTAGATTAAATCAGTCGCATTCATTCCATAATTAAAAATGGGATATATGGACTTTATATATATGTATAACCATAGTAGAGATAGATTATCCATGACTACTACTCAGATGTCTTTGATAGCCATGTCCACCTGCCCACATGGCAAATTTTGCAGGATGGATAAATCATTCCCAATGTTCTCTTCTGAAATCTGACATGCCATTTCGTCGGTAAAAAAGGGAACAGAACCAGGCCCAGACAAAGTCAGACCCGAACACCTGAAGAATCTTCCATCAGTACTCATCAATACACTGGCTCAGCTCTTCACACATACCAGTCTGGGCGCAAGGTGCCCTCCGAATGGAAAACCAGCAGGAGAGTTCCACTGTTCAAAAAGGAGACATTTACAACATTGGCAACTATCGCCCCATCTGCCTGTTTTCCGTCATCTACAAGCTGTTCGCTCGAGTCATCCTGAACAGGATTGGCAGAACATTAAAAGATGGACAACCATGAGAGTAGGCTGGCTTCCGAAAGGATTCAGCACAATCAACCATATCCATACAGTAACCAAGCTCATTGAGGTTTGTAGGAAGTTTAACATGCCGCTCTGTCTCACATTCATTGATTTAAAGAAAGCCTTTGATTCTGTTGAGACCGAAGAGTTTATCAAAGCCCTAGTCAAACAGGGCGTTCAAACCCAATACATAAAGATCCTTCATGTCTTTATTACGAATTCACCACCAGGATCTCACCATTCTACAAGGACGTGATCATTGATGTCAAAAAGGGGTTCGGCAGGGTGATACCATTTCACCAAAACTCTTCAGCACCACCCTTGAGAACATCATGTGACGATGAGAATGGGAACGAATGGGAGTGAAGATAGATGGTCGGCAACTACACCACCTCTGCTTTGCTGATGACATCGTTCTAATAACACAAAATATCAGCCAAGCAGCACAAATGCTGGCTGACTTCAACCGAGAATGTGGAAAGATAGGTCTACAGCTGAACCTCAACAAAACTATGTTCATGAAAAATGAACTAGTTCCAGAGGCCCCATTCACTCTTAATAGAACAGATATCTCTGAATACAGCAGTTATGTGTACCTAGGTCTGAAGTCAACATGATGAAAGACCTAAAACCTGATCTGTGCAGAAGAAAGAGAGTGGCATGGAATGCCCTCAAAAGCATAGAAGATAAAAAAGATAAAAGGATAAAAAGGTAACCGGGGATGTTGGTGGTGGGAGATGGGCACTGGTGGAGGGACTGGTGCTGGAACACTGTATGACCAAAACCCAAACATGAACTTTTTAATTGTATATCTTTTTATTTGTATATCTCATGGTGGTATAATAAAATACTTAAAAAAAGGACAAAGATAGAAAGCAAAAAGTTAAAAGGACAAATAACCTCTGCTTCAGGCACTTCTCTTTGACTCCACAGTTCTACATGCATTAACATATGCCTCTGAGACCTGAGAAAGCTATTTGGGTCTCCCAAAGAGGAATCGAAAGAGCTGTGCTTGGAATATCATGCCTCACTCAAGTGAGAGAAGGAATCCAGAATTCCGACCTCCTTTGCCATTTCAGAGTCAGGGACACTCTCTTTTTTTTCCAAGGCATCGAAAATGAGATGGGCTGGACATGTAATGCAATTTGGAGATGACCACTGAACTAGAGCCATTACCGATTGGATCCCACAGGATGTCAAAAGATCATGTGGCCGCCCACCTACAAGATGGTCAGACTTATTTGTCAAAGCCCTGAAGGAACGGTTTGAGGCTCTTCATATTCCTGAAGCAACCAGATGCCATTGGGCTACAATGGCATGTTATAGGGTCCAATGGAAATGTTACTGGCACCGCAAAGCAAATCAATGAATAATGGCATATCAAGTGATCAAGTGATAGTAAAGATAAAACCCCTCCACAACACTGAAGCTAAAGGCATCTTCAAAGATGAAATACAACTAACAAAGCAATTGGAAACAAACATAAACATATGGGACTACATATAATTAAAGCGCTTCTGCACCTCAAGATACAAAAATGGTTCAGAGTGGGTAAGAATATTCACCAATACCCATCCAATAACGGGCTAATATCCAGTATATATCAGGCACTGGAGGAACTTTACAAGAAGAAAACAGCCAACCCAATCAAAACATGGGGAGAAGAAATATACAGAAACTTTGAGAAGGAAGAAATTTGAATGACCAAAAGACATGAAAAAATGCTTATCACCACTAATTATCAGAAAGATGCAAATCTAAACAAAAATGCGATATCTATCATCTCACATCACAGAGACTATCACATATCCAAAAGAGCAAGAACAACAAGTGCTGGTGTGGATGTGGGGAGAAAGGGACTCTCATCCAGTGTTGGTGGGAATGTAGACTGATACAACTTTTTTGGGAAATAATATGGACATTTCTCCAAAAACTAGATATTGAACTCTTATTTGACACAGCCATACCACTCCTGGGAATATACCCAAGGAGGCCAAAAGCACACAGCAGAAACACCATCTACACTTTTTTTTTTTGCTTTTTGGGTTACACCCGGCGATGTTCAGGTGTTTCTCCTGGCTCTGCACTCAGGAATTTTACTCCTGGTGGTGCTCGGGGGACCATATGGGATGCCAGGGCTCAAACCCAGGCCAGCACAGGCCGGCCACATGCAAGGCAAACACCCTACCACTGGGCTTTTGCTTGGCCCCCATCTACACTTCTATGATCATAGCAGCACTATTCACAATATCCAGAATCTGGAAACAACCAGAGTACCCAAAAACAGATGACTGGATAAAGAAACTGTGAGACATCTACACAACGGAATTCTTTGCAGCTGTTAGGAAAAGTGAAGCTATGAAATTTTTTCTATAATAGATGAACATGTAGATGATCATGCTGAGTAAAATTAGCTAGAGGAAAAAGGACAGATATAGAATGATTACATACATTTATTTGCAGGATACAAAAAAAAGCATGATACCAATATCCAATGCCAGGCAAAACATGGATCAGGAGGTTTTGTCAGTGGGAGGTATCTACCACAACTCTGTGGAAATCCAGGAGGTTAGGTAAGACAGAGAAAGGAAGAGTGTACTAATAATTGTTGAAAATGATAATACAGCCTAGAACTGAGCATTGAATGTAGTCAAAGGCAAAAATGATAACCTCTAAACATATGTATTGCAGGCCATAATGTGTAAAATAAGAAAGAGATAGATACAGAGAGAGAGAGAGAAAGAGAAGAGGCAAAGTGCTTACTATAGAGGCAGGCTAAGATATGGGGGTTGGAGATGGGGGAGCTTTTTGTTTGAGGGTTTAGGGCTTTTTAGGTATAATGTCATGTCATCTGCAAATAGTGATAGCTTGACTTCTACCTTGCCTGATATCTGGATGTCCATTATTGTCCTTTTCTTCTCTGATTGCTATGGCAAGTACTTCCAGTACTAAATTGAATAGAAATGATAGAAATGTTGAAAGTGGGCAACGTTGTTTGTCACCAATCCTAGGGAAGGCTTTCAGTTTTTCCCTATTGAGAATGATACTTGATGTGGGCTTTTGGTAGATGACTTTGACTATATTGAGGAACGTTCCTTCAATTCCCATTTTGTGGAGGGTTTTTATCAGGAATGGGTATTGTATCTGGTCAAATGCTTTCACTGCATCTATTGATATGATCATATGGTTTTTCTTTTTTTTCCCTTATTAATGTGGTGTAATATGTTGATTGGCTTGTGAATGTTGAACCAACCTCGTATTACAGGTATGATTCCTACTTGGTCATGATGTATAATCTTTTGATGAGTCTTTGTTTCTTTTTGCTAGTATTTTGTTGAAGATTTTAGCATCTGTGTTCATCAGAGAAATTGGTCTGTAATTTTCTTTTTTGTGATGCCTTTGCCTGCTTTGGGTATCAGGGTGATATGTGCCTTGTAGAAGCTATTTGGGAGTGATTCTATTTACACAAGTTTAAGAATTCTGCTGATGGCAGCCATTTTCAACGTCTGGATTCCACAGCTTCTCAGAGCTCCACCCAAGAGAGAAGCCAATCTCAAACCTGGCTCGTCAGAGTGTCACCCCTAGAGAGGAGCTGATTTCAAGCCCAGGTATACTTGTCTTGGCAGCTAAAGTCATCTGGCTTCCATGGAGATGGAGCTGGGGTCCCTTTCCCACACCTTTGATCCCTCTGGAAGTCCTGGTGGACTCACACACGAACTGCTCCTGGGCTGTGGCCATGAACCAGAGACACAGATCCACGGGTCAGAGCTGCAAATATTGAGAGCACCCACACTGTTTGCTTGGCAAGCTACCTGTGTCGTATTTGATATGCCAAAAGCATATCAAAGTTGTGATGTTGTGATGAAAGGGAAGTCGGATGTGGATAATGGCAGGCCCCATGGAGTTGGGGGTCATCTGGCTTGTAGTGAGACTCTGCTGGGTTCTAGCCCTGGCCTGACACCCCAGCAGAGCCTCACAACAAGCCAGACGACCCCCTCCCCCGACTTCATGGGGCCAGCCATTATCCACATCTGGACTTCCCTCTTGTCACAACTCCACTCATCAGACCAGACTATCACAGTCCGGCTCATCAACACCCACCCTACAGCAGTTTTTTCAATCCGGCCCAGGTATGCTGAACTAGAGACTCTCAGACATGGGGCAGAGCTGCTACTTGCTCTCTCTGTGTCCAGCCGCTCATGAGGCGCCTGGGTGGCATGGCGGGTTCTAGCCCTGGCCTGCTACCCCCAGCAGAGCCTCACAACATATCATATATAAAGTTTATATATAAGTTATATAAGTTTATATAAACATATATAATATATAAACATATAAGTTTATATAAATATATAAAGATATGTAGATCTTGATATAAACTTATATAAGTTCATATAAACTCATAGACACCTCCCAAGATACTGATTATACAAAACTTTAATGAGAAACCTTCTTTGTTTTCTATCTTCCCCTAAATAAGTACTCTAATCCTGTCAGTCCCACTTGACTCCTGGAAACACCTATGTTGAGGAAGCACTGAGTGCCCCAAATCTTTCCCACTTTTCTTTCCCTACCAACTATGTTTCCTACTGTTTTCAGTGGCCTGACTTTAACTCTGCTCTTCTTGGTAAGTTATCTATAAGAAAAAGAGACAATGGATAAATACATCTGTATTTTTTAAAAGGCTTTTTCAAAGACTAACCTAATTACAAAATGCTAAGGTAACACTATTAAAAAATTTATAAGCAACTGATTAAATTTTTGGATAATTATGCCTAAAGAATCAGAAGAGAGAGAGAGAGTCAGAGACAGAGACAGTTATATGGATACAGAAAGAGAGACAAATAGAAGGCAGAGAGAGACACAGACAGAAAGGCCACCCTTGGTTTGGGGAAAAAAATCTTGAAAATTATCTTTATGATAGAGTTATGAACCCAGACCTGCCTGCTCTTTAAGAATATTTATCTCTGCAGAGTGGACCATTCTCCTCCAACCTGCAATTTCAATATTCTTTAGAAATTTACACAAGCCTACCAATGAAAAAAAAAAACTAAGGAAACTTCACTTCATGTTGAAGTTTTTTTCAACATCTGTATTTTTAAAATGCTTTTCCAAAGACTAACCTAATTACAAAATGCTAAGGTAACACTATTAAAAAACTTTATAAGCAACTGATTAATTTTTTGGATAATTATGCCTAAAGAATCAGAAGAGAGAGAGAGAGAGAGTCAGAGCCAGAGACAGTTATATGGATACAGAAAGATAAACAAATAGAAGACAGAGAATCAGGAATATGCTAGCCCCAATATTGCATCCTTCAACAAACAAACATATTTCTGTATTTAGCTCAAAGCCTATCTCGCATAGTACTTTTACCTCTAAATAGTTTCACCTCTGAGCCTCCCTTCTTGCACTGACCATTTAAATATTGATATGCAGCCCTAATGCCTTCCTTCTCTCTCCATGTAATCTGCCCTATCCTGCTGTGGAAAACAATTACTTAATAATTGCCACTGATTATTTCCCCAATTATCACTTGGGGCCTATTACAATTAGCAGCAGTTATTTAGAGAATACATAGTAGAGTGACACTGCTTGTGTCTATAACAAGGACACCTTCTAAGACACATTTCGATTCAGATGTTGTTCTTTAAATATCAGTGCTTCCCAATGCCTACTCCCTGAATAAAGAGGGTTGCTAGATTCTTAAGGAAAATTTGAACCTCTTATATTGAAGTAGTACAGGAAGTTGAATCACCAAAAAGGCAGAATAGTTAAGAGAGTTGAAATTTAATTCCTAGTGTCATGCCACCTAGAGTTTGGAATCTTTTCACTCAAAACTTTTGGTGGTTCAAAGACAGTCATATACCATTTTACTTAACTTGAAACATGCAAGTAGTTGAAAAGAAACAGTATATTGACTCAAAGACTTTGCAGCATTAATTTCACATTTTCAATTTCACATTTTCACGTTTCACATTTTCAAAGGATATATGACCATAAGAAAAATATTTACCTTCTTATGATTTAACACGTTTTTCTGTAAATTTGAAATCATAATTGCAAGTAGCACTTGAAAAATATAAGCATAATTTTGTTTTTGTTTGGCTCACACCCAGCATTACTCAGGGGTAATACTGATTCTGTGTTCAGGAGTCATTCCTGAAGTGCTCATAGAGACATATGTGGTGTGATAGATTGAACTTATATTTACAAGACAAGTACCTAAACCCATGTACTAAATCTCCAGTTCCCAAAGACTTGCTCTTATATGCATACGCATATGTTCAGAATATGAGGACAGGGCCGGAGAGATAGCCCAGCGGGTAGGGCGTTTGCCTTGCAGCGGCCGGCCCATGCTGGCAGGGGTTCGATCCCGGCATCCCATATGGTCCCCCGAGCACCGCCGGGAGTGATTCCTGAGTGCAGAGCCAGGAGTAACCCCTGAGCATCGCCGGGTGTGACCCAAAAGAAAAAAAAAAGAATATGAGGACATTAATGTAATTGTTTTCTTTATTCTTATATCCTTCCCAGCATGCTTAACACTACTAATTTGTGACATACAGATCAGAGTATTAAGCAACCTAAAGCTAGGGACAGACATGACTAAATTCTCAGAATGTCATTTTAATGGCATAATTCTTTTTTGGGGAGGGTAGGGCACAACCAGCAATGATCAATGATCAGGAATTAATCCTGGCAGTGCTCCGGGGACCATATGGTATGCCGGGGATTGAACCCAGGTTGGCGCGAACAGCTGTGCTATCACTCAGGCCCCATTAATGGCATAATTCTTAACAAGTGTTTTTATTATTTTGAATTTTATTATTTTGAATTTAAAGTGAATTTTGAAATTGCATTTTTTTTCCTTTTGGGATATCACTATAATGTTTTTCTATAAATTAATTTTGTATCATTGGTTATAAAGGCATATAATTATGAATGTGATCATTAATCTGCAGTAATTTTACATAACCATGAAATTCACAACTTCTTTCAATAGAAATTTATAAGATATCATGCCTTTGGATGATTTCAGTGTTTGAGGCTTGTGCTGAAGTTCCAGAAAGTACAAATTGCCTAGCCTGCATTCCACTGAAGAGGAATAAACACATAACAAAGAGAAACAAAAAGGAAAATAGGTAAGTATCGTCATTTAAGAAGATGATACTGTAAAGAAAAGAATATCATATAAAAAAAGGCCAAATGTGTCAAAGGGAAAAGTTTACAGCAAATCTTATACTGACTCTGGGGAAAACAGAATTTTATTTAAAGAATTCTATGCAGATATGTTGATATTTCCCAGAAGATTCACATAGAAGCATATGAGGAAGTTAGAACTGTATAAAAGGAAAAACTGTCCCACTGTGCTCTCAAATGATACTCTGAGAATCTGATGCCATAAAAATTTCCCTATATTTAGGCAGGGAGATAAAATGTGCCCAAAGCCAGTCACTGACTGCAAGTCACCACCTAGCAGGGGGCTTAATTATAGTAAAAAGCGATTGCCAGTGAGTGGAAAATCAAAAGATATCTACAAATGATATTCCAAGTGATTGGATTAATAAGTCAGTCCACATTTTGTATAACTCAAATACACTTATTTCTTAGAGAAGATTGACTCTATCTGGGAAGAGCAGATGCCCTAATTAGTATTATTTACAGGACAACTTGCAAGTTAAGAGTTAGTGAGACAAATTTCATTCTGCTATTATGCAGCTCATCTTCATACTGCAAAATTTACAATTGTCTATGTTACATCCGTTCTAGTTCCCCGATCTTTATTGATCATCTCTGCTAATCTAGGCATTCTGATTCTGAAACTCAATCTAAGGCGTCTATTACACTAGTTAACTTCTCTCACAGATCTCGCTTGTTTGTTACATTACATCTTAGAGTGAAAATATAAAGAGATGTCAACCAATAACTCAAGTAAATACAAAGTGTCTCTGCTCCAATTGTGCAGCACAGTCCTAACCCCCTTTTGCTAATCTGGACATATTACCTACTAAGAGTGTTACTCCTTTCCTAGCCTACTGGCTTGGCTTGTGTGAAATGGAAGTTTAGATTTGAGGCCACATCTAATGGTGCTCAGGACTTTCTGATCGATCACCACTCAAGAAGATTTTTGTGTAAATAACCTTTGTAGATAAATAAACTGAGAGCCTACTACCGAGAGTATACCACCCACACGGCAGAGCCTGGTAAGCTACCAGTGTTGTATTTGATATTCCAAAAACCAGTAACAATTATAGACCTCATTCCCATGACCGAACAAATGATTTGAGGCGCTTTGTGTTCCTAGAGCGAGCAGATGCCCTTTGGCTACATTACCAGGCAACAGGATGTATGGAAATGTTATGGTGCCTGATGGAACAAATCGATGAGCAACGGGAAGGCAAGTGATAACCTTTGTGAATGTAAACTATCTTCTTTTACTGTTCATGGAGGACTATTTGGTAAAACTTGAAAAGTTTTGATAAGACTTGAAAACTGTTTAATGGGGCTGGAGTGATAGCACAGCAGGGTAGGTCATTTGCCTTGCACATGGCTAACCCAGGTTAGATTCCAGGCATCCCATATGGTCCCGAGAACTTCCAGGAGTAATTCTTGAGTGAAGAGCCAGGAGTAACTCCTGAGCATCACAAAAAAAGAAAGAAATAAGACTGTTTAATAATTTCTGTTAAACAGTTTAAGTAACCCTGAGATCAAGAAAGAAAAGTAGCCCCCCAGCACCACACACTACTAGAACCTCAGATCACCCCTTATCACTTGAGAACTAAGCCAAGACAAACCTCTGAACACCATCTGGTGCTCACAACCTCACCCCCTCGAAAAGAAAATTAAGTCTAATTACTCTAGGATTTCTTGAACTATTTTAGTATAGCTATCCTCTAGCTACTTGAATCCGAGGAACATGAGGATTCTAGACAAATATCTCTGTCTAGAGTCAGAAATGATGGATACTCAAGATTCAGACTCATTGCATGGCCGAGACATAGCCACCCACATGGGACACAGACTTGTAAGTCTTGAAGAAGTTTACTACAAAATGAGTGATTAAACCCAGGCTGAGGGAATGTGCCTACATGCACTAATAATCAGGTGGTAAAGGAAGATGGTGTATTGTTATAGAAAGTTATAGAAAGTTCCTGAGCACTGTCCTTGATGCTGTAAGGAAGGGGCAAGGTGAAGTATTGCTGACACCCAAAGATGTCTGTTTCCCATGTCTCACATCATTGATCACTGGCAATTAAGGCCGATTAATCACTGTTGTCCTTAGAAATGTGAGATTTCCTGGGAAAGCCCAGATTCCAGATAAATAGGCACCAGGGGCATTTCCTACTGGCCCAACACATCTTGTGCTCAAGGGGCCGTGTAAAGGAGAACTCCAACATTTAACATCTATTATTTAAGCATACCAAGAAGAGGCAAAGTGCATTGAATCTCCCAAATTATTGAATTAACTTCACTTTCAGTGACCATGCTACTAGCATTATGAGGAATATACATACTTACCTTGTACACAGGTTCATATAATTCACACAAATCTCAAGGTAACAAATTTCAAAGCAATAAACCTCTACTCTCTTTTCTTGCTACCAGCATCATAAACATTATGTGTGTTAGCACAATTGTAAGGTATACAGTCTCTCAGGCCTTATCCTAGGTTTAATTAAACCAAAATATACACTTTTGAAACATTTCCAGGTGGTTTGTATCATAATTAATTCTGAAAATCCCTGCTGTAGAAAAAAGATAAAATAATGTATTTTATGCTCAATAAGAAGAAAAAAAGTGCTTTATACCTAAATAATTATATATTCCTTATCTTTCCATAAACTTCAACACTGATTCAAATGATCCTTATTTGCAGCTGAAAACTGGTTCTTAAAATATTTTCTCACTTTTGTAAAAACAAATCCCAGTAAAATGGTATTAAAGATTAATTATTTGACAGATGCAAGCTATAGAATTTGAAAAACGAACCTCTTATTTCTTATTACCACTAACATATGATTTACAGTGGCATAGAAATATAATCTCAAGTATCCATATTTCCTTAAATGATTAAACAGCCATGTAAACTCATTATCCAGAAAGTTAGACATAAATGTCAGTACCTGAATGTCCCATAATGGAAGAGAGAGCACTGATTCATAAAACAGAATAAAGTCTTTCTTTAAGAGATTTATATCTGATTGCAATTTTCTATGTCCAGATATCCACAATCAACAAGAGTTGCCACTTTATATTTCAAGGAAGAATTTAAAAAATGAAAAGCAAAGATGTATAATATAAAATATTATACCACTGGTATTTAATCTTCACAGCTAAACACTTCTGTTTGATGCAATCAGTAGTGTCTTTATTCTTTCCTTCAAGTTAGGAAGTTGCCCTTAGAGCTTAAAAAGAAAAGTGAGTCATTCTTATATTTTTTCATGTTTTTTTATTCATTGTTTAAGCAGAAGGATTAAAAATCACTGTATTTTTTATATAAATGGTCATTTGATCAGGCAATTTAGTCCAAGAGTCCTTAAATTTATGATGGCATCATGATGAATGAGATATCACTTCACTTGTATCACTTGTCTTCCTGTTGTTTATTGATTTGCTCCATTGGGCACCAGTAATGTCTCCATTTGTCCCTGTTGCATGCTAGTGTAGCCCTAGGGCATCTGTTCACTACAGGAACATGAAGAGCCTCAAAACATTTGGTCAGGTCATGGGAATGAGGTCCATCGTCCTTACTGTACTTGGAATATTAAATATGACATGGGTAGCTTGCCAGTCTCTGTTGTGTGGGTGGAATACTTTTGTAGTAGGTAGGCTCTCAGTTCATTCATTTACAAATGAACCATGAGGCCACAAAGCAGCTGCGTACAAAGGGGAAAACTGATAGCAGCTCTGCCCATTGTTACCTGTGTCTCTGGTTCGAGCATACCTGGGCTTGAAATAGGCATCTTTATAGGGTGGGAGTCTGACAAGCTGAGCTTGAGATCAGCTTTTCTCTTGGTTGGAGCTCTGATGAGCTGTGGAGTCTGGATGTTGAAAATGGCTGCCATCATGGTGCGGGTTACTCTCGCTCCTTGTTTGTTGGGAAGCTGCTGGGGTTCCCAACAGTATCAGGATAGAAGTTCTCTTTTATCTCTGAGGCAGCCAGGAGAATGGATAAATACTCTCGAGTGTGGCGCAGTTCCAAAATGACTTTTAATAGTACAAAAGCTCTACCACCACAATCCAGTATAATGGAAGACCTTAACTCTGGTAAGAACTTAGACCATACATAAGGGCCCTAGTCTCCCAACAAAGAGGATCCTACCAGAAAGGAGTCCTGCACAAAAAAGGGATGAGAGCCTCAAGTCAGTCACCTTATATACACCAGAGTAATCCTAAATGTTGACAGGGAGGGTCCTGTCAACAAAGAACCCTAAACAACTTCTAGATAGTAGAAGAGAATAGAAGGGTGGTGCCACACCCTATTATAGGTATAAACAATGGAGTATGCCAAGGACTAATCCCTTCTTCAGAGATTATCTATGTAAAACACTGGAGAGAGAGGGGCTGGTATAAAATAATACATCTTAATTTCATGGGCATCATATAATCTAGATGGTACCCACAAGGTCCTTCTCATTTATTATTTGCACCAGGGTGATTCTGAGTATCTCGATCTCTGTATACTGAAAGGGTCACACACGCCTGCATGAGGGCAAACTAATATGATCCTTCCTATAATTTTTTTTTCCATACTTAAAAAATAGTCTCAACATAGCTAGGGTGGAAGTTTTCTGTTAAATACTAACTGTCGTATGCTGGGTGCAGTGTGTATAAAGAGGAGCTGTATAATAACATAGTAGTCTTAGTAGATGTATAAATCAGAAGTTATTCAGTGTCAAGGTGACTTCTGTAACTGCCACACTCTCCATCAGTGTTTACATAGAAGAGAGATCTCATTTGAATGAACCTTGGCTTAAGAACATGTAAATAGATTAAGCTGTGGGTAGATAAAATGGCAAAGCTCCCAAGCTAGCTAAGCCTGTCATCCAACACTTGTTCATTTATAAAATCTGTGGTATTATCTCTCTGGCCCATCAGATGGATTGATTTTGATCAAATTGCATTGAACTTTTACACACTGAACTGTATTCTCTTTTACTATATCTCTTGCTCTCTGATAGTCTCTTTCTGCATATGTTTGACTACCAGATGGCTACTTAAGGTTGCCACAGTTTCTTTAACACTTATTTATCGGTGTGAAGCATCTCATTCTCTGGATATTTTAAAAAGCAAATTCCTCTCTTATTCAGTGGACCTCTCTCTTCCAGGACCTCTCTGTACCTCTCTTCAGGGCCTTTCTCCTCAGGACCACTCTTAGGACCTCTCTTTCAGGACATCAGTTTAGGTCCTTTCTCTCAGCGTTTTTTCTCTTCGGGGTCTCTCTTTATTCTCTTTCTCTTTGAATGAGGTATCAATGTGAAAAAAATTAACAAATCAAAAATAAACTCTACTGGTTCAACTGCTTCTTTGAAGTGGTACATAAATTGTAATCTTTTAAAAATGAAATTTCTAGATCTTACCATTTCTTGTGATTTGACTTGTTGACATTTCATGACTAATCTTTAGAAGTGACCAACATATTATTTTATTTGCAAGACACATGATTTCATCAGGACATAGTAAAATGACTCTGACAATTTCTGGATAGTGCAGGCTGTAGTCAATCATGATGCTGAGCAATAATTGGATAATTGGACACTTTATATTTTTAATTACAATAGGCACTGCATAGGGACAAGGGGCAAATTAGGATCTTGGAGCAATATAGCAGATTGTTTTATGACTGAAATAAATTTAGTATAATATGAAATAAATAAATATAATAAATAAATAAATAAAATAGTTCATCTTTCTGTGTCACCCCCCCATAGCTATTATTTTGATATTTTGAGTTTTGTAAACAGAATAGGGGGAGATGTTGGATTTACTTTGTTCACAGCCCTGTGTCTCCAACTTGCTGACCCTGGGTTTTGTATTGTAAGTAAAATGTTATTTTTCTCCTTACTGTATGCCCTTTGCATATGTTAGAACAGAGTTCTTTTATATTGATGCACGAAGACACTGAAGGCTATGCATTTGTGATAAAGGAGTTACTTAACTGAAATATTTACTCATGGGCACCTGCCAATTACCTTATTTGATAACACAATTGCCAATAGATTGATTCTAGTTCCTTACGCCCCAAAAGAGGGGTCCCACTGTAGGACTTAGATGGACCCAGGGCAAGCTGTTAAGCTACCCTGGCCTAGACATAGGAGAGACGGGAACAAACTCTGTCCTTATCCAAAGATAAGCAACTTGGGGCCTGAGCTATAGTCCAGTGGGTAGGGCATTTGCCTTGCACACAGCCAACCAGGTTCTATCCCCGGCACTCCATATGGTCCCCCAGCACTGCCAGGAGTAATTCCTGAGTGCAGAGCCAGGAGTAACCCTTGAGCATCACTGGGTGTTACCCAAAAAGCAAAGATAAGCAACTGGACCCAGATGGAGTTAGGATAAAATTGACCTGACCTGTGATTGTAGTTTGACAAACTACTATATATAGTGAGACATCTTCAGACAAAGCCAGCCTTTATAAATGTCTGTGTTTTTACTGTGTTCATACAAAATATCTAGAAATATTAAGTCAATGTTATACCAGCAAAGGAAAGGAGAAAACAATATGCATTTAGCTGGAATTTTATCTTTGCTTTTCACAGATCTATAGCCCCAGGGCAGGATTTTATCTCTGGGGGGGAGGTCCCTGGTAGATTGCCCCAGGAAGGAGAGACTTTTACCTCATTGTTTCAGGACCAAAGTCTGCCACCTCTTGTATCTTCCAACCCCAAACTCTTGGGGGGATTTAAAGAGCAGATTTGACTTGAATAAAGTGGTAGATCCTCAGACTATAAAGGAGCCTGTGGTTTTGTTCCTTTGTCCACTGGTCAGGGTTTGGGAGGAAAAGTCATCATCCTCAAATGCACCAGGGGACCCTGCTGAACCCTAATATCTGTTGGGAACTCCACTGAGCCCAGCAGTCACTAACATTTTTTTTTGCACTGCTTTATAATAATGACTTTTATCACCAGGATCTTTAAAAAAGTTCAGGAACTGTACCAGACAATCTGTGCGGTAGGATGTCCGATCTGGATTAACATTCTCTTATTGTCCCTCGAGATCAAAACGCCAGATTCAATTTCTTGAGTGTAGATTTAGGGTTTAACCCTGAGCATTTTTTATACCACCGTGTGATATACAAAAAAAAAAAAAGCAAAAAAAAAAGTTCAGGAACTGTTTTTCACCCCCCCCCCCCCCAACCCCCACACAACAAACCCCAAAAACACCCAACACAACCCCAACCCCCCCCCTCCCCCTCTCAAAAAAAAAAAAAAAAAAAAAAAAAAAAAAAAAAAAAAAAAAAAAAAAAAAAAAAAAACAACCAAAAAAAAAAAAAAAAAAAAAATAAAAAAAATATATTTATCCATGCAAACAAATCAATCTGATAAGGATGTCTCTTTCTGACTAATGTATTAACATTCTCTTCTCCATGTCCATCCATTTGATATTAAAAAGGTTGGGAATTTTGGTTTCCCAGATATTCAATTTCTTTTAAATGCCTCATTGAATCACTTTTTTTTTTTTTTGGGGGAGTCACGCCCAGCAATGCTCAGGTGTTACCACTGGCTCTGCACTCAGGAATTATTTCTGGCAGGACTCAGGGGGACCACACGGGATGCTGGGGATTGAAGCCAGATCTGCCACATGCAAGGCAAATGTCCTACTACTGTATTCTCGTTCTGGTCCTGAATCTACTTTATTTCATTTTGGTTTATTTAAATACTTTTTTCTTTCATTTTAATAGTTTCTTTCCTCTAAGGTAACTCCAGTATTTCTGCATTCTTATAATAGAAGAGCAAATATGATTCTCAAATCAAAGCCTGCTCTCAATATTTTCTTTCCACATAGGCGTTTTTCACGTACAGCACAGATAATCATTCACCTTTTATTTTTTCAAAACAGGGAGGTATTTCTCTGCACTTACAGCACTTTGCAGGACCCAGTGTTTATCTGCTTTTCTGATATACATCTTTATACTGCATTGGTTCTAATGAGCTGCTGTTTATTACCTCACCCTGACATGTGTATCTTTGCCTTTTGCTAAATCACTTAATCTAACCACACTATTACTGTCAAAATATCATAATGATAAATTCCCAAAAATAAGCTTTAAAATAAAAGGACAAGAAAAAGGAGGAGAAGGAGGAGGAGGAGGAAACCTAAGAGGAAGAGGGAGAAAACATTTTTATGCCAACAATTACTTGAGGGAGCTCTAATTACCTTTTACAAGTATATCAATCACAACTACTCTTGGTAGTTCAGGGCCCCTGTCCAATTTCAGTGCTCACCTATATCAGAATTTTAGAGCTACCAGATTTTTAAATGTAAACATTTCAGAATGTAAAAATGCAAACATTTTCAGAATGATACTCCATTTTTGCCATATTTTAACTTGTCCATCTTTTTTTATTATCTTTATCTCTCCAGTCTTATGTCCTATCTTTTATTTAATCACAATTTTTTATGAAACAAATGTTTGTAAATTTCTTTAAAACATGTGCTTACTTAATTTTGCACATGCTATTCCTCTAAGGCAGGACAATCCACTCCCTTCCTCTGGTTCCTTTTTCTCACTACTTTACATTTATTTTTTTTAAATAAATCTTAGTTAAACACTGTGATTTGCAAAGTTGTTCACCATACAGTTATTTCAGGTATTCAGTATTCCAACAACAGTCCTACCACCAATATTTTCTTACGGCCAACAAAGTCACCAATTTCCCACCCATACCCGCCCCTTAGCAGGCATTAATTAATTTACTTTATATTGCTTATTGTAGCATCATTTGTACTAATGTTGCTAAGGACATGATCATTTTACTGAGCAGTCCTGTACAAATTGGGTGTGATGTCTTATTCAGTATATCAATATTGTAGGAATTCTACACTCTGGGAATAACATTTAACAGGGTGATAAAATTGGAGTTGTAGTTAACTTTTTAACTGGGTGGTGGTTTGGGGACATAGAAGTCTGCTGGGCAATCAGAAAAGGAGGATGGGGGAGGTGGCCATCCTGGACTCCATGAAAGCCTGGAGATTTCAGTTATAAGATACTTTTTTTCAACAGATTAATTTCTGGGTGGAGCTCAGTGAAGCACTGGAGTCTGGCCTTGAACATGGCAGCGATTATAGAGTGTGGAGGTTTTTCAGCTATTGGGGCTCTCTTGGAAAGGGCTAAAACTAAACATGTCCCACTCCGAGGTAACCCAGTATAATCATCCTGGAGCAGCTACTGGGAATATCTCTGCCACTTGCTGATCTCTTATGAGATTTTTATGAGTCTCTGGATCCTGGCTGGTGGATTTGATCACTCGACACCTGAAGCAATTCATTGGCCTGATTTCTGGACTTCTTGGAGGAATGAAAATGGAGGTAGGTGGTCACCCCCAACTCCTTGGGAGCCTGGAGATTTCAGTCATAAAACCAGCATACCTGAGGTTTTCAAGAGATTAATTTTTGGGTGGAGCTCATCCGGTTTTGAACATGGCAGTAATTATGGAGTCTGGAGGTTTTCAACAACTGCTCAGAATTTGTTGGACCGGCCAGACACAAAGCTGTCCCCTCTAAGTATCTCAGTGTAGTCATCCTGTTGTGGGGCCTGGAATCATCTCAGCCACTTGTTGATCTCTTCTGAGATATATTTTTAATCCTCTGAGCCATGGCTGGTGAATGAGTTTCTAAACTGTAGCTTCTGATCTCCTTTGGGTTTTTTAATGGGGTTTGGAGCATGACCAGTAAGTGAGTTCATATGGATAAGCCAGAGGCAGTTTGTGGGTGTGGTTACCACATACCTAACTATGGGCAGTTTAACTTCTCAGGAGAGTTGTCCTGGTGTTGTTGGAGACTGGACTGCTGTCCCAGTAGGACCCAGGGCTACTGTCTTTTGAGTCTTGGTTACTGTGTGTGGGCTGAAGCCATCAGTTCAGCAGACATGGCCAGGGGGAACAGGCCCCATCCTGGGTTGCCAGATAGATGGTGCTCTGGGAAGTTTCTTTCATTGTCTACTGAAGAAGGGGGTGGTCCATGGAGGAAATGGTGGCAGACCCCTCCTTCTCCCCTCCCATGGCTAGTCCAGGCGAATTTGCGGGAACTTGGGATGCCAACATCCAGGACCTCAGTAACACTGAGTTGGACTGAAAATGCCCTTTTCAGACATATTAAAACTGTATTGTCAAGCATAGAACCGAGAGCTGCGGGGGGTTCCACAAGCTGGAGGATGAATTGCCGCTACCATTATGCAGTGGGCCTGCTGGTGTCATTTATTGTTGCTCTCGTTGAGCCAGGATATCCATGGGACATCCACATTCACTTGCTCAGAAACTTTATGGCACAAAAAGCTGTGCCAAAAAACTTTATGGCACATTACTTGCTATTACACTCATGTCTATATTAGTAATATGATCATTAGAGTTTCAAGATAAAAATTTCATCAATTTATCTATATGTTTGGCCACACCCAGATATGCTTACTCCTGAAGAGTCAACTCAGGGATCACTCTTGGCTCTTAGGTCATGTGAAATGCTGCTTATTGAACTGGAGTCTGTTGCAAGCAAGGGAAGTTCCTTTTTCCTTTATTATCTCTCCAGCTCTGCAGATACATTTTATATTCCTTGACTATAGAGCTCTTAACCATTTCTCTTATTATTTTAAAAAGTTTTTTGTTTTATTATGGATTGATTTCCCATTACAGCCTTGTTTAGTTTGTTGCTGTCATCTAGTTTTTGAACTATACAAAATGGTACTCATTGGTTACAGCCAGGTTCTGTGTTTGGAGTTGTTTCTGGTAGTGCTTAGGCACCCACACAATAGCAAGATCAAATCAGGGTTCCTACATATAAACAAGCAAACATTAAAAGAATTGTGTTTATTTTTTTATTTTATCAAGCAAAAGTTTTATTTTTGGGAGGAGATGTAGTGGGAAGTGGGGATATAACACCTAACTTGTGCTCAGGAACCACAGACCAAGTTTTCAGGTCCTTACACATAAACTAAGCAATGTAATGTCTGACAAACTCTCTGATCTGTGAGGTGAGCATTATTTAAAGAACCAACATTTAAAATCTCCATATGGCAAGCTACCCATGTCGTATTTGATATGTCAAAAACCAGTAACAATTATAGGCCTCATTCCCATGACCTGAAGGCTCTTTGTTTTTGAGGCTCTTCATGTTCCTGGAGCAAGCATATGCCCTTGGGCTAAACTAGCATGTGATAGGATGTATGGAGATGTTACTGGTGCCTGTTCGAGCAAACCCATGAACAACAGGAAGACAGGTAATACAAGTGAAATGAAGTGCTTCTCTAATATTCACCATCCCTACTTTCTGCAAACAATGCTTCTTTAAAGCTAGTTTGGAAAGATGAATGCTTAAATAAATCTTCCCATTAAAACATTAAAATATGGTAACTTTCACTACTTTCAGTAATTTAGATATATTTCCTAACTTACAACTAGATTCCCAATGCTTTTCTGATCAATATATATTTTACTTTCCATTATGAGTAACTGAAAAAAAATCTGTTTCAGATACATTTCTCTGATTTTTGTTGTTCTCAAATTCAATCATATTCCGTTTGAGATCATGTAGCTTATGGTGGAATAGTTCTCTGAAATGACATAGATTTAGTTTCTTTGTTACATCACTGTATCACTGTCTTCCCATTCATCATCAATTTGCTCGAGCGGGCACCAGTAACATCTCCATATGTCCTGTCTCATGCTAGTAGAGCCCAAGGGCACCTGCTTGCACCAGGAACATAAAGAGCCTCGAACCATTCCATCAGGTCTTGGGAATGAGGTCTATAATTGTTACTGGTATTTGGCATATCAAATACGACACGGGTAGCTTGCCAGGCTCTGCCGTGCAGGTAGCATACTCTTGTAGTCATCTCTAAATTCAGCATTTATTGATGAACCATGTGGTCACTTGCAGCCGTGCAGGCCGGGCTGTGATAAGCTGGTCTGCTGGGTGGAGTTCTGACCAGGGGGAAGTCCGGATGTGGAAAATGGAGGCCCTCATGGAGTGGGGGTTCATCTGGCTTGTTGCGAGGCTCTGCTGGGGTGGTGGACCAGGGCTAGAACCTGCCATCCCTCCCGGGCACCTTGTGAGCAGCTGGGCACCGGGAGAGCCAGTAGCAGTTCTGCCCCATGTCTGTGAGTCTCCGGTTCAGCATACCTTGGCCGGATTTGAAACTGCTACAGGAGTGGATCTCGATGAGCCGGGCTGTTCTTTGTTACATAAAATGTCCTAATTTTAATAGATTTTTTCATATATTTTAAAGTACATAATGTTTACTACAGGAGTATTATGTCTTTAAGATGATTTATTTAAATAACATTTATATTGAATTTATCACTTTTAATACTTTTATTTCTGATATCGATATGCTAGAATATTCCTGCACATGTCTTTTTCTCCTTATGCTTTGGGTGAAATTTACCATAGTGCTGTCAAAAATTTATTAAAAAGTTGTTTCTCTTTCTAGTTTACTATTTCATGATAATGTGTTATTCTTTAAAATTTGTATTGTTTTTCCATTTTGATATAATATTTAGTTATATACACATTTTTACTATTTCCCTAGCACACATGCTATGTACTTTTACATTCCACTTTTTAAACTTTTATTTTAAGGTATTTTTCTTATAATCAGAATAACCAATTTTAATCAAGTATAGTCATTTAGATCTCACTTAAAAATTTGTAACAATTCATCTTCACATTATGTCTGAAATTAAACAATACATATTAGGTAATCAATAAAAGATTACACACTAAATCAATAAATTTTAGTGATAAGTATTCTATATAGTATAAACTAGAAGAAACATACCTACCTTTATTTCTATAGAGTTTAGTATAAAAGCACTACATTTTTACTATTGCAAATAGTGATTAAAAACAGGAAAACACTAGTAAACAAATGACTTAACATGTGTAATGTTATATGCAGAATATTTTAAAGTTAAAATCACTTTGAAGTTTCTCTTATTATGTAAATCTGTTTTAACTAATTATGCCTGATCACACACTAGAATAACATGGCAAAAAATGTGATTTGATTAAAGCTTAACTTCAAATAATTCCAGTTTACTACAGGGCTGACATTATAAATCTTAACATACATTAAATTATAGTGATTATAGAAAGAAAAAAGGAGGTCAGATTTTCCAAAGGAGTCTTAAAGAAGGAAAATCCTCTTAGAGTGAATTTCTCTTTTTGTATAACCTTAAATAGCATGGAATGAATAAGTTTATTTAATTTAAATATAAATTATTAGTGTTAAAAAGAGGATATTTTCCCCATAAGATAAACTTTTCATTACTGTTCCGATCACATCTTTGGAATTAGGAAGTAGACTTAGTCCAGATTAAAAAATTGATAATCCAATAATCATTCTCATCTGTACTTTTTTTTCCCTTAAATGCGTCCTTAAATATATAGCTATTGACATAGAAAAGCACATAGGTGGCCAGAGACATAGTAGACAGGGTAAGGCATTTGGCTGACCAGGGTTTGATCCTCTGTACCTCATGGTCCTAACAAAACATAACCAGATCTAATCCCTATATGCAGAGTCAGAAGCAATCCCTGAGAACTACTGGGTGTGGCCCAAATGTCTACCCCCTCCCCAAAAAAGGAAAAAAAAAAAAAAAAAAAACCAAAAGAAGAAAGAAAGCACAGTATATTTTATACAACAATCTTTGCTAACAAATCCATTCCAAAAATTGATTTAGTTGAGGCAAATTTTCTAAAAAATACTAGTAAATTATATGCAAAATTAATGGAAGTATGTCATATTCTATACTGGCAAAAGTATTTTCCCCTGAAATTCTTGTAGTCTTGAGAAATCTCTTTATATTTTCCTTAGTAAACTTAAAGGTTTTTTTTTTTTGCTTTTTTGGGGTCACACCGGCAATGGTCAGGGGTTTCTCCTGGCTCTGGACTCAGGAATTACTCCTGGCAGTGCTCGGGGGACCATATGGGATGCCGGGGATTGAACCTGGGCCAGCATGGGCCGACCGAGTCCAAGGCAAACACCCTACCTGCTGGACTATTGCTCTAGCCTACTTAGAGGTATTTTTATCAAGAAACAAAAGCATTACAAAGAATTGCTTAGTTTTGATCATCTCTTGATCACTTCACTTGAATCCCGTTACTCATCGATTTGCTCGGCGGGCGCCAGTAACATTTCCATTGGACCCTATCACGTGCCAATGTAGCCCAATGGCATCTGGTTGATTCAGGAAAATGAAGAGCCTCAAACCGTTCCTTCAGGGTCTTAACAAGGAAGTCTGACCATCTTGTAGGTGGGCGGCCACGTGATCTTTTGACATCCCGTGGGATCCAGTCGGTAACGGCTCTAGTCCAGCGGTTGTCTCCAAATCGCATTACATGTCCAGCCCATCTGATTTTCGATGCCTTGGCAAACGAGACAGCGTCCCTGATTCTGGAATAGCGACGGAGGTCAGAACTCCGGATTCCTTCTCTCACTTGAGTGAGGCGTGATATTCCAAGCATAGCTCTTTCGATGCCTCTCTGGGAGACCCGAATAGCATTCTCATCCTGCTTTCGTAGGGCCCAGGTCTCTGAGGCGTATGTTAATGCAGGGAGAACGGTGGAGTCGAAGAGATGTGCCCGGAGCCGGAGGTTCTTTGTCCTTTAGCTATTTCTTCGATGCCTTTGAAGGCATTCCATGCTGCTCTCTTCCTCCTTCGCAGCTCAGGTTTTAGGTCATTCATCATGTTGACTTCTTGACCTAGGCACACATAACTGCTGCATTCAGAGATGTTTGTTCCATTGAAAGTGAATGGGGCCTCAGGAACTAGTTCATTTTTCATAAACATGGTTTTCTTCAGATTCAGCTGTAGACCTATCTTTCCACATTCTCGGTCAAAGTCAGCCAGCATTTGTGCTGCTTGGCTAATGTTTGGTGTTATTAGAACGATGTCATCAGCGAAGCGGAGGTGGTGTAGTTGCCGACCATCTATCTTCACTCCCATTCCTTCCCATTCTAATTGTTGCATGATGTTCTCGAGGGTGGTGCTGAAGTGTTTTGGTGAAATGGTATCACCCTGTTGAACCCATCTTTTGACATCAATGTTCACTTCTTTGTAGAATGGTGAGATCCTGGTGGTGAATCCGTAATATAGCTCACGAAGGATCTTGATGTATTGGGTTTGAACTCCCTGTTTGGCTAGGGCTTTGATGACTGCTTCAGTTTCCACAGAATCAAAGGCTTTCTGTAAATCAATGAACGTGAGACAGAGCGGCATCTTGTACTCCCTACAAACCTCAATGAGCTTGGTTACTGTGTGGATATGGTCGATTGTGCTGAATCCTTTCTGGAAACCTGCTTGCTCGCATGGTTGTTCTTCATCTAGTGTTCTGCTAATCCTGATGGAGAAGTCATTCAATGCATAAGTGATGGAACCAACATTTTCACAAATGGTCCCACACTAGAAACCTAGGTGGTCACATAGCATAGCCTTCTGGACCACTGCACACCTTTAGTATATTTGTTTCATGAAGACCTTTATTAAAAAGTTACAATTAAGCACAATTATTTAAATTATCAAATCAAAGACATATAAAATATACAACTTCTCAATCTAAATAAGGATGAGCTTTCTGAGTTGTATATGATAATAAATGAAGTCTTGAATAATAGAAGGTAGGTGAATTTATAATGATACCACATCTAATCTAATTACAATTTGAAGGAACATGATAAGTCCCATCCCTGCTTAAAAGTTTGAATTCTCTCACTGATACCCACTGCCCTGATAAACCCTCAGAGACTGGGAAACCCTCATACACCACAACCACAGCCATATTCAAGGTTGGGACTCCACAGCTCGCCAGAGCCATACCCGAGAGAAGCCGAGTTCAAGCCAATTATGTGGGGACTCAGCAGCCAAATTCACCAAGCTTCCATAGAGCTGGAGCTGGGGCCTCTTCCCCAAACTCGGTCCCTTCCTGAAGGCCCGGTAAGCCTGCCCAGGACTGTTGCTGGTGCTGTTGGCCATGATCCAGTTACACAGACTCAGGGTGGAGCTGCTGCCACTCTCCCCATGGTGAGCATTGGCAAAATGGCCATTCAAGATCTCAAAACCTGATATACTCATCTAATAGGCATCCCATCACATTTCATATAATTAAGTATGGAGCACACAATCACAAGTAGGTGGGCATGATATATGGTCTGTAGGAACATACCCATAGTTTCCTATATAGTGGTCTCAAATGGCATAAACAGGTATTAAGAATCTCCATTGACTTTTGTCTAAGAACATGTTCATCGACCATATTTAATAAACAGTATAGAATAGATTATTCAGTTGTATGCATAAGACAAGCTCAAACAGAGGTTGAGATAAATGTGAAATAAGTGTTTTCTTTAGGTGCAGTGGTGGTGGATCTGGGGTTAACAGTAGAAAACCATTACATTCTAGAAACCCAGAATGTGAATCCAAGAAGAGATATCATCCAGACTCCCACATATCATCCCAGAAAAAAGTCATGACTTTATCAATACTATTCCTTATATGTGTTTTATTGATCAATTTAATTAGTGCTGGCTAAGGGAGTGGACATGGGGATGGGGTAATGAGGGTCTCTGGTGGTAGTGTGAGGGGTAATGAGGGTCTTTGGGGGGCACACTGGTGGTAGGATTGGTGTTAAATGATGAATATAAAAACTGTATTGTGAAAAACTGTCTTTGTAAATCACGGTGCTTAAATAAAGTGAAAAAAGAAAATATGAGAATAATGCTTCTAATGTACTTCTTTTAAAATCACATAAAATATCAAAATTATTTTATAAATTATATATTAGAAACATTTCTAGATCATCATTAAATTGTTTATACTCCTAATAAGATCTAAAAATAAGAGCCAAACTATAAAAAGGGATTGAAGAGACAATTTGAGTTCACAAAGAAGTAGTATAAAATATGTACTTTTCTTTAAAACACTTGATGTGATATTTGCAACATGTATTTCTTTTCCTGCCTCCTCCTCTAGCCCTATAAGTTTCAGTGACAAAAATTGATCAAGAAAAGTACTGAAAATTATCCTTATTGTCAAATCAATAGGTTACATTCAACACAGCTTGAAATGGCAGAAATGAATTTAGAACCCTGGTCTTCCTAAATCCAAAATCCATATTCATTTTTATCATGCTCTGTTTCTATCTAAAATTAAAAAAACAGTTAAAGATTGCAAAAGGAAAGTAGTTGGAAAAGATATACTGTGTGGTACAGAGAAACATATTTCTCTATCTGCAAACAGATATATAATTTTAATTATTAGTCAATAGTAGAATAAACATAATAGCTAGGCACC
>JAJIBD010015494.1:0-25406 GCA_021461705.1 Cryptotis parvus | reverse complement strand
TTCATAATAACTTCTTGGGTGGTATCATTTGCATATAAAAACAATCCCCTTTAAATTACATAATTTAATGATTTATTCTATAAACAATTTCTATAAAATCATAATCTAAGCACAGTATGTGAACTTTTAAAAGACCATCTTATCATATTTTTCCACTGTATAAATTCTTTCCCCAATATCTAAATGGTTATGTTATTTAAAAAAAAATAAAATACTACTGAGTGTTAAATAATAATCCAGAGTTCAAGAAGGACCAAATTGAGCAGCTGTCCTAAATAGCTAACTACAAAATGATTTGGAAAACTAAAAAGTATTTTAAATTATCAAAATAATAAAATATTCCAATAACTAAAAACTAATGAGGTCACTACAATATACAAGTAAAAGTAGACTTTTTATGTTAAAAAGTAATTTCCATAAAATTAATCACTTCACATTGAAAGTAATAATTATAAAAGGAGACATAATGGGTCCTCAATAGACATGACTTACCTTGATGATAATAATAAATGTAAAAGCAGATATAAAATTAAAGTAGGGATCAGCCATAACATGAAGAGGCTCCAGAAGCAGCAGGGGGCGACTGGAACTCCGGCTCACCCTTGCCCAGCTGAATATGGGACCCTCAGGGAGGGCAGACGGGTTTTGGGAGTGGGGCCCGTCACCTCTGGGGGTCCCGAAGCAGCCGGATGAGATTCGCCCATCACACTGGCCACCATTTTAGCTGTCCAGATGCTGGAAACTGCCTCATGACCGAATAACAGAGCAAAACCAGTTCGAGCCCAGGTAGGCGACTCCCAGGAAGCGGGAATCACTGGGAATTCGTCAGATGGAGTCAGGGTTCGGCCAAATTCCCTCTCCATTTTGTCGAGCCTGGTGGCCCCACCCAGGAGCTGCCCCTGCGGCCATCAGCCATAACATGAAGAGGCTCAGAAGCGGCTGGGGCGGCTGGAACTTGGCTCACCCCGGGCCCAGCTGAATATGGGACCCAGGGGAGGGCAGACGAAGTTTTGGGAGTGGGCCCGTCACCTCTGGGGTCCCGGAAGCAGCCGGATGAGACTCGCCCATCACACTGGCCACCATTTTTGCTGTCCGGACGCTGGGAAACCGCCTCACGACCGAAATAACAGAGCAAAACCAGTTCGAGCCCAGGTAGCGCGCCACGGGGTCCATTAAAATAGTGGAAACAGTGATGTCTTTTAATGCACTGCATTCCACGAAGAGCAGGAAAGTTTGGCGGGAGGGGAGAGCTAAAAAGGAGAGAAATGACGTGCAGAACCCGCCAGGTAGTTGAGGTGTGGGAGGGGGAGGGAGGTGGGGACACTGGTGATGGGAGATGGATTTGGGTGGAGGGATGGGTGTTGGAACACTGTGGAACCAAAGCTCTGCATGAGCGTCTTTCAATTGTATGTCTGAAGTGGTGTAATAATATTTGGGGGGGGGGGATAATAAAATAAAATTAAATCGAAAAAAAAAAATTAAAGTACGAAAAAATAAATAACTTGCTAAAGTGAAACACTATATTTTAATTAACTTAGACTCAGATTCTATTAATTAATGTATATTATGTGTTATTTATAATAAACAGCAACAGTAAAATAGCACATAAAATAGTAAACTGACACAGACAAGGACATTTAATGTTAAAAAGTTCAATGAAAAATTACAAAATAAATGAAAATATTAATAACATAGAAATTAAGTTTAAGGATAACACCCTTAAGAAAGGACAAAGCAATGTTTTATAATTAAAAAAGGTAAAAATCTTTAAAAAATGATATAATGGGAATAAAACTTTCATATTTAAAGTATGATAATAAAATACATTAAAAATCCATTATAAGGTAAGATTGAAAAATCGAGTCATTTACAATGAGGATTTTTATGTACTTCTCTTTTTTATGTACCCCCTTAATAAAGAAATATTACATAAAAGGTACAAAGGAATGAAATTGTAAAAGCTATGCCTCCTATAATATAAAGTCTATTGCAAACTTAGTACATAGCTGTATGTATCCAGACAGCTGTTTAAAAATTTCAAAATAAAAGCAACAAAAAGCTCTAATCTTTCAAAGTTAATGTGTAGAACTTTCTTAGTTTTTGCCTACGCCAAGAATAGAATTTAAAAAATGGAAAATTAGTACCCAAAATATATAACTGGAAAAGTGTTAAATACCTACTAATTAAATTCTAAAAAGCAAAATTCAAATTGAAACAGTTATAAAGTAAATAACATAAAAACAAAACACACACATATACACTCTAGAAAATTAGGGTCAAAGAAATTTTTTAAAAGCTACCATATATGCAATCACTTTAAAATCTAATTTAATTTGGGGTTTGCATGTTTTGAAGAGAAATATCTGACACCCAACTATATTGATCCTGAAATATTACTCTGGGTCAGGTTCCTAGTCACTAATAACAGAAATGTTTATTATAAAAACAAATAGTCACTGTCTCACAATTTCTAAATCCTGAAGTTAGTGACCAGAATCAACCATTTTCAGTTGTTCCTTATTTCAGTTCCTTCCTCAACAACATCTATAAGAAAGTCAGTTATTTCTTTAGCATCCTGGGAAGTAGCTATTTTTGCTCAGCTGGAATGAATGAACACATGAATAAAATGCATGAAACAACACTGCTGCATCCAAAAGTTACAGTTATAGCATGAATGCCCTTACCTTCACTCAGGAAGAAATGTGAAAACTTAAACAGAGAGTAGGGGAGTGACAGGGTCCCAAACCCCAACAATCCCAAATTGGAACCCTAAAAGACTAGAGTTGAATTCAAAACTGAGAATCAAAACCACTAAATAGGGGTTTCTAAATTATAGGTGTGTCTAAAAATAAAATGTTGTCAAATGTTACTGAAGGATGGGCTAAATTGAAAACATAATTAATTCTCCTGGACATGGAAACACAGATTTCTAAAGAGCCTCACAAAAAAAGTAATTTAGTGTGTAAGTGGTGGACTTGGTGTGTTACTGATAAATTAGGGAACCAGAAGTAATGTGTTTAGAAGTTTAGCTGTGAAACGGCAGAGTTAAATGCTTAGTCCATTTAGTGAACTGGGAATTTCTCATTTTATTTTATTTATTATTATTATTGTTATTATTATTATTGTTGTTGTTGTTGTTGTTGTTATTGTTTGTCTTTTTGGGTTACACTCAGTGACACTGGGTTACTCTTGGCTCTTTGCTCAGAAATTACTCTGGCGATGCTAGGGACCATATGGGATGCTGGGGATTAAACCAGGTCAGCCTCTTAGCAAGACAAACATCTACCCACTGGACTATCGCCCCGCCTGGTATTTCTCATTTAAGTCAGTGTGCTAAACCACAGGCTATTCTCGAAATAAAATAAGTGATTTACTTAATTCAAATAGCATTTATTAAACATTCACTATGTAAAAACACTTATTCTACATATTGGTTTGTTTTGTGTGTGTCTTGGGACTATGGGTTAATGAGAAGCTCTCAGTATATGGCTGGAGGTCACCCAGTAACACAAGGGTAATAACTAGTTAAGCACGTTATGAACTGAAAAGTATCATAAACTGACCTTTGGAAGCCCCCACATTTTCCTGAGCAGGAAAGAGAAGAAAGTCTTGCTGAACTTCCAGAATTAAACTGAAGTACCTGAAGGCTCAGCATTGATATTTAGATTGGGGACTGTTTTCCATAGTACTTGGTGTTTTACATTGTCATTAGTCTCAAGAGGGACAGGGGACTTTGATTTTCTGAGAATGTTTGCCTCCAAACTCCGTTCCCTTGGGGGTCTTTTCAAAGTGGAAATCCAGAACCTGGAAGGAATTATAAACCTCCTCTAAAAGATGCATCTGAACTTGCTAAAACAGATGTTTTTACAAAAGAGTTGGGAGTGAAAAAGGTCACTTACAGCAGCATTAAATACCTGACCTTTAATTTTTTGTTCTAAATTATCCTGTGATTGTACAGCAGTGCTCGGAAGCTTATTAGAATGCCTGCAGATGGAACATTGCCCAGTGCTAAAGCAGCAGGTAGCTACACTTAATGTTTTTATCTACATTATATTCAGCATTACCACTGGGAAATGAAATTCTAGAAGATGAAATTTAATTTCCCAAAAAAAAAATACTAATTTATTCAAGCATATGGTAACAGCACAGATATAAATATCTTTCTCTGAGGGGGAAAATTAGGGACAGCGAGAAAGTTTTCACCAAGTATACACTCTTGTCTGGCTGTACTAGAATTAAAGCTAAATTACTTGAATAGCTCAGAATTTGTGTATTTATAAACTGTCTGGTACTGAAAATTTTACTGATTCTCCATCTGTTCCCACTGGCTGAACAGTGGTTCTTTTCCATAAAATTGTAGGAGTCCTTCCCAGGCAGTCCCATATTGATCCTGAGTTCCTTCAGGAGTGATCCCTGAGAGCAAAGGCAGAAATAAGGACTCAGCACTTTGGGGTGTGCCCCCAGGACCACCCCCCAAATTTTTATAATTAAATTGAAGCTAACATAAAATGCACAGGAACATAAATAAGATCACACTGGATCAGTATGATTCTCTTCCAGGTCTTTGCCATAATTTTTTTTTTTAAAAAAATGGAAATGTTGTATACCATCCTTCTTTGTCTGCCAACTCCAAATTCCTATTTTCTTTCACTTTATTTTTTTTTATAAGAACCACTCTCAAAAGTGTGGTGCTTGGGCCAATGAATGCTAACGGGTTTCTAGTGTTATGACCCATGGTGCTCAGAAAGCCCTGTGGTACTGCAGGTTTACTTCAGCTCCATCAATTTAAATAATAATCTAATACTTGTTTTCCATAAAGTAATCTATTATGCATTTATTCTTTTACATATGTTTCACATGATGCTTTACTTATCTTATACTGTTGTAACATATAGCACTTAAATCATCAATTACAATTAATATTGTAAAATTACAATTAAGTTGTAATTTTACAATTAAATTACAATTAAATTGTACTTTTACAATTAAATTACAATTAAATTGTAATTTTACAATTAAATTACAATTAAATTGTAATTTTACAATTAAATTACAATTAATATTATAATTTAATTTTAAATTAAATTGTTAAATTACAATTAATATTGTAATTTAATTTTATTTCAATAGAATAATGTGTTTAAAGATGGGTTCAAGTTCTCTGGTGCAGGGAAGTATAGAATCACACTAGTCATTCCTTTATTTCTTTAGTTCTTCCGGGAGTAATCTGACAAAGTGAGTTCCTAAATGTTCAACATGATTTTCTGTGCCCTTTATACCTGACAATCAGTGAGCAATGTAAAATTGTTGTCTCCCATAACCAGTCCTTGACGATTTTAGATTATTTTATTCATTATTGTGTATCTCCCTGCTTCTCGAGGTGTTGTAGGTATGGTTGCTGTGCCCAGTTTTGTTGGCAGGTGGCAGACAGGAGACAGGCTTGTCTACACCCAAGGCTCTGCCCTATGGGCCCTGGATGGTTGATGGTCTGACATAGAAAAAGATTGGGCCCCTTGGGTGAACCCACAGCTACGGCAGAGCCCAGCAAGCTATTTGTGGTGTATTCAATATGCCAAAAACAGTAACAACAATGGACCTCATTCCCAACGAATGGAGGCGTTACTGACATTCCACTCAAGCAAATCTATGAACAACGGGAAGACAAATGAAAAGTGACAAGTGATTATATATCTCAAAAACACTATTGAAAACTCTGATTAAACTTTCCTTTAACAAATTTGTATCTTAGTTTTGATTTATCTGAGCTTAAGTTCTGAAATATCTTAAGTGACCTTTAATGTAGCTAAAGTATGTAGTTAAAATTTTCTTCAAATTTTATCACCAGGAAGCTTTCCTATAGCATTCAAGCATTTTTTTCAATTTGTTAGTTTGTATTTTTGATTTTTAAAAATTTTTAGAAATCATTGCTCCTTGCTTTATCTATTTCTTTTTACAATATTCCTATACTTATATGTATTGGCATTTCAGTTGTATAATTATTTGTTATTTGTAACTCTACTCTTCCTTTTTAACCTTTTTAAGTTTTCTTCTCATACTGATTTATTTTCTTCTATAATTTATATTAATTGATTTTGCTTCTTTTGAATAATTATCATATTTAAGTATTTTCTTATCTTGAACTGTTTATTATATGTCAGAAAATTGTTTTGTTTCTATTTTCTTGATCATTTGATCACTTGAATCCCGTTATTCATCGATTTGCTTGAGCGGGAGCCAGTAACATTTCCATTGGACCCTATCACGTGCCAATGTAGCCCAATGGCATCTGGTTGATTCAGGAATATGAAGAGCCTCAAACCGTTTCTCAGGTCTTGACAAGGAAGTCTGACCATATTGAGGGTGGAAGACTACGTGGATCTGACATCCCGTGGGATCCAGTCGGTAACAGCTCTAGTCCAGTGGTCATCTCCAAATAGCATTACATGTCCAGCCCATCTGATTTTCGATGCCTTGGCACACAAGACAGCATCCCTGATTCTGGAATAGTGACGGAGGTCACTTGAGTGAGGCTTGATATTCCAAGCATACCTCTTTCGATTCCTCTCTGGGGAGACCCGAATAGCATTCTCATCCTGTTTTCTTAGGGCCCAGATCTCTGAGGCGTATGTTAATGCAGGGGAGAATGGTGGCGTCAAAGAGATGTGCCAGGAGTCGGAGGTTCTTTGTCCTTTTAGCTATTTCTTTGATGCCTTTGAAGGCATTCCATGCTGCTCTCTTCCTCCTGCGCAGCTCAGGTTTTAGGTCGTTCATCATGTTAACTTCTCGACCTCGGTACACATAACTGCTGGATTCAGAGATGTTTGTTCCGTTGAGAGTGAATGGGGCCTCTGGAACTAGTTTATTTTTCATAAACATAGTTTTCTTTAGATTCAGCTGTAGACCTATCTTTCCAAATTCTTGGTCGAAGTTAGCCAACATTTGTGCCGCTTGGCTAATGTTTGGTGTTATTAGAATTATGTCATCAGCGAAGCGAGGAGGTGTAGTTGCCGACCATCTATCTTCACTCCCAATTTTTTCTTAATTACTTTTTTTCTTAATTTTCATTTTAATGAATGTAGTTAGGAAGATCATGTAGCACTGTTTATTTTTATTGTAAAACAACTTTTCCAGCATATGTAAGAAGAAGTGGAACAGGCAAGTCCATGGTGTGTGTGTGTGTGTGTGTGTGTGTGTGTGTGTGTGTGTGTGTGTCTATAATCAGATTCTACTCTTCAAATTAAGGATGAATTCAAGATTTCAGTCTTAAACCATTGTGAAAATGAGTAATGAAATCAACCACAAGTTGGGTTAGGAAGATCCAAAAAGGACACGGATTTCAGAGAGATAAACTACATTGTTTTATTAGGAACCCTTTTATATGCACCTGTCTCAGTGGGCAAAGATACATACATATAAATCCTTTATGTATCTGTCTCATATTGTTGTCATAAAGGTGATTAGTTTGTCATTAGGAGAGCAGGTGTGCATTATTTCATTCTCTAAAGCAGACTGAACAATTCACAGTATTAGGCAAAAGATTATCTTCCAGTTCTTATTTCTTGGTTTCTATCTTGAAAAAGTGCCCATGGTTGTTATTATTTAGTCTTTCCTAATCTCTGCACCGAGTAAGAAGGGGAGAATTGTCATTACCCCAGTTACCCTTCACTCCCATCTGGGGGTGCCATTACCTGCACTGTACCTATGCATTGTGAGTCTCTCTGGTCCCCATTCTGGTGATCTCTGAAAAAATGTCTGAAAAAACAAAAAGATAGTACAAGAGGTCAATCAGCTCTCTTGAACACAGTCAAACAATATTAGAATCCCAGCACCATTTATGGTCCCCTAGTATCAAGGGGAGTGACCTCTGAACAGTGAGACAGTTGGAAACCTTGAGCATTGTTTGGTGTGACCAGGAAAGACAATTTTTTAAGTCTGAGAAATATGCCTGGTAATAAAGGATTATATACTGTTAATTTGGAGAGGATAATGAGACCATATAAAATCTCTTTCTTTGATCTACATCCTCAGAAAATATAAATTTTTTAACTTTTGCCCCACAGTCCCCTGAAAATTATGTCTAATCAAGAGTAAGAAATTTGACAAATACTTATGAATTCTGGCACTGTATACAAGTCATAAATAAAATATTACTAAAATGTTCTGTGTATAAACACATAAATTTTAGTTATATAATCATACAATTCAACATAGGCATAAATAAATGGATATGTCTCTATTTCCTGAAAGAACATAAATTAATGTTATTTATATAAATTCTTGAATCATATTCAAATATCTATTCCTTTAGCACTTTTGTTGTCTGTTACTCTAGAAATTATGGAAGAGAGATAGAGAGATAGTACAGTGGATAGAGAGCTTACACTTCACAACGCCTACACAGGTTCAGCCAAGAATAAGATCTCAGTGCAGAGCCAGGAGTATACCCTTACCACTACTGGGTGTGACCTCAAAATGAATAAATAAAAGTTATGAAGGAGTATATTTAAATTGGTATATCTGGGTAATGATATTATGAGGAACTTTAACCTAAAACTTTTCTTTCAGTTAAGGCCTATATTGTCCTTATACTATTGTTTTAGTCATGAATAATTAAACTATGGTATTAAAAGTAAAGTACCATGCCTGATCTCTCCTTTACTTACATACTAATTCAGTCTCTGAAAGTGTCCCTAGATTGATTTTTAAGTAACAAGAGGTGTGTTATAAAACATTATTTATACAAATATTCACTATCACTATCACTATCTTCCCATTGTTCATCTATTTGCTAGAGCAGGCACCAGTAATATCTCCATATGTCCTGTCTCATGCTAGTAGAACCCAAAGGCATCCGCTTGCTCCAGGAACATAAAGAGCCCCAAACCATTATATTAGGTCATGAAAATGACCTAATATGAATGTTACTGGTATTTGGCATATCAAATATGACACAAGCAGCTTGCCAGGCTTGCCGTGCGGTGGCATACTCTTGTAGTCACCTCTAAATAAAGCAATTATTGATAAACCACACGGCTGCTAGCGGTCGTGGAAGCTGGGCTGTGATAGTCTGGTCTGCTGGGTGGAGTTGTGACAAGAAAGAAGTCCGGATGTGGAAAACAGCGGCCTCCATGGAGTTGGGGCGGGGAGGGTGGTCTGGCTTGCTGTGAGTCTCTGCTGGGGTGGCAGGCCAGGGCTAGAACCCGCCATGCCTCCCTGGGGGCCTCATGAGTGGCTGCGCACAGGAGAACAAGTAGCAGCTCTGCCCCCATGTCTGAGAGTCTCTGGTTCAGCATACCTGGGCCGGATTGAAAAAAAAAACTGCTGCAGGGTGGGTATTGATGATCCAGGCTGTGATAGTCTGGTCTGCTGGGTGGAGTTGTGATGAGAAAGAAGTCCGGATATGGAAAACAGCGGCCTCCATGGAGTTGTGGGGGGGAGATCCAAAGATTCCTATTCAGTAATCATACTCAATAGTATTCTGGTGAATGTTGTCATCTTTCTAGCTACCATCCTCACCACGGACATCAACCGTCAGCATACACCTGAAGAGCAGTGATTGCATTTCCAGTCGACACGACTTCTCTTCTCCTCCTCGAGCAGTGGCTAGTCAGCTATCTGCCTCTTCATCCACAGGGTGTGTGCTGATTTGCATCTTATTTTAGAATCTCCTTCCTGAGCTACTACTAAGTCCTATGGATACTTCCATCACTTATTGGTACCAGCACTTATGCACTGTTAATTGCACAAGTAATTGCAAACCATGTGTGTGTTTGTGTTGTGTAATTCACATTATAATGTTGGAAAGAGCCATACACAATTCTTGCTTCTCAATAAATGTATAAATAGATATTTCAAAATAAAATGTTTAGTTTTAGTTTATAACTGATCAAAGATATAGGCCTGAGTATAGTTAGGCTGAGTTGGGAAACCTGAAAACAGGAATGAAAAATGTGAAACTCTGCTTAAGGCTAGAAACATAAATGAAGGTAGGTGGAAGGGTAAGTTCTCAGATGGTTTAAACAGAGGAATGATAGAGATAAGTTTCTTTTTTATTAAATAATTTACTAGTGTATTAATGAAAGGGAACAGAAGATTTAGAAAAAACTGATTTTTAGCTGTTATGCTTTTTATACTTCTAACATTTAATAATTGATTTTAGCTTTCACATAGATTTTTCTCTCATTCTTTTGCAAAAGAATGAGAAAATTTTTCTTCTTTTTTCCTTTTAAAATTTAAAAAAATATTATACCACATGAGATATACAATTATAAAAATGTTCATATTTGGGTTTGAGTCATACAGTGTTCCAGCACCCATCTATTTTAATGTAGACAAAGCAACATCTGGTAATATATTTCTAGAGTTTTGTGGTTAGATAACAGAACCCTAATATTAATATCAATAAGCCCAAAAATATATCTCTTGTGTGAAATCATCATATCATGGGGTTAAGTCCTTGTCTAAGAATTTACTGTTTGTTGCTGGATGGGTCTTGTCTCTCATTGCTTCTGTTTGCTGAGTTTAGTTGGCTTTTATGTTGCTTTGCCATCTAATTTGATGTGCTCCTGCTGGAAGTACAGGGCAAATAAAAGATGTCATGCAGTTCAGAGACTTCAGGATGTATGATCTGGGCCAATGGGTTGACACAGCAAGCAAGACTCTAGGAGGTGAGTGTCTGAATGAGGATTCTAGAAATATGGGGGGCTCGGCAAGAGTTTACTCATCCTCACTCTGAGACAGTGTTGGCTATTGCACACTGGGCAAAGGGCTACCTGAAATTATTCACCGTTTGGCATTTCTGAAGAGAATATCTATGAAGTGCTTGAATTGAGCCCTGGGTTTGGATGCGGTGGTGAGAGTGTGTATGTGGCTGCTGGGCTTTAGCAGGGAGGGTGATAGACATTCTGCCTCCAGAGGGCTCCCAGAGGGTTCAGACAAGGGACTGGTGTTTCTATTCATTTACATGTGTGATGCATCTCGGAGCAGACTTAGCAAGAAATCAGAGCAGGGCTGATGGGTGAGTCACCTAGTGGTGGCTATTATTGTTTTTCAATTATACACAGGATGCTTTTCAGTTCCTATATATGGACATTTAAGGTATTTCTAAAGTTTTGGTTTAATATGCTGAGTATAATTCTGATGGGAGTATATTGTACAAATATATAAAGAAATGCTAGCATATGTTGTAGAAAAAATCTATAGAGAGGTTGATTTCAAATATAAAATAATTCATAGTTGTATGTGTGTTTCATTTTGTTTTTATTTTGATTAAAGATAAAATCTCCCCACATTTTCAACAGACAGATTTTGTTTAATATCCCTAGCTAAGGAACACATATAAAGCTGCAATTACTGTGTCTTGGATTTAAGAGTCTTGATTATTTTTAAAACTTTCAGTGAATTTTAATCAATTTTCCTTCCTTTTCAAGATATATTGTCAAGCAATATGGACCATGATCATCTTTCAAAATCATAAAACTGATTACACCACAATTAATGTAAAACCTTCAAAGCCTTTATTTGTTCAAAAATAATTCAAGCAGTTTATAATGTATATCAGTAGAGAGATATATCCACCACTTATAATATTCACACATTCTGCCTAAATTAACTGATCAAAAAATCAAACTCCAAGTAACGTATTTTCTCTTTATCCTCCATGGGAACAGAATTTGTTATTTGCCAGTTGATTCCCAATTTTTCAAGTAATCCGAGCATTACTCTATCATTAAATCCATAATCTAATATGATCGTTAGTTTGTTGAATGTTATTTAATCTTAGTACTTAATACAGTGTTTGTTTACAATATATACTTTAAAAATACAATATTTTTATGAATGAGAAAATTATTAAATAGAAATTTAGTGATTGAAAAGATATTTGAGAAGCTTAAGTTCATGATGTGATGTGAATTAAATAAAAATACAAGTGGAAGATTTCAATGTCTCAGGACCAGTTTTGAATTCCAGGCATGTAGTATGTATCATTTGTGCTTCAGAAAGAAAATGATTAACAATACTTTTTCAGTAGTTCAACTCTGACATTTATGTGGTGATGCTTTCTAGTCCGAGAACTCTAACTTTCTCATGAATAAGAGCATGGAGCTTAATTGGAGTAGCTCACTTGATGGACAGGGAACTGTGTTGATTGTTTCTCTACAGTTTTAGCCCTAACACAAAGTATCTATAATGAGTGTTGTGCAGTGGAATAAGACTTCTCAGGTTCAAATTTTTAGTGTAAATCTAACTTCGGGTGACTTTGGACTTGTTTACCAGATGGCATTATCATGTGTCGCTATCAAATTTGATTATTATTATAATTATTGTTGTTATCATATCATTGTCTTGTAATTTTGGGATGGTTTGAATTATACACAACTGTGTTCTCGGACCATTCCCGACTCTGTGCTCAGGCTGCCTCCTTGTTGTGCTCAGGACATTTGATCCTGGACTGGACTATCTACTTGACACCCTACTTTGCACCTTAGTTTCCAGTAATTTTTAATTGGAGTGAACCTCATATATGTAATTTCAGATAAACATTATTAAGCTCACATAAAGCATTCCCTGTAATGTATCTTGTCCGTTGGTGTCATTGTACAAAATAGCTGTTATGTCAGTTTCTGCCTTAAGTGGTCTCAAGTAGGGATTAATTGGTGTCGAACATCACAGAGATTTACCCTCAGTACTCCAATACATGGAAAAATTTTCAGAAAAAAAATGTTTTCTGGTGGAGGTGTGGTGGGGAAAAACCTAGCATGCTCTGGTTAACTCTGTGCTTAGGAATCACTGATTGTGCTTGGGAGACCATATGGGATGACTGATATTAAACACTGTCAGGTGTGTGTAGGCAAAGCATCCTACCCACTGGACTATTTCTCCAGCCCACAGGTAAAATGTAAATTATCATATGTATATTTCTCAGTTAGACGACCCTAAAGACAAAATACATACTTGGTAAATCAACAAAGCCAGAGAAAGTCATATTTTTGTCTTGATATTTTCACACATGTTAAATATTTTTTAATTAAAGATTTTTTATTATAACCCTGTGGCTTACCAAGATGCTCAAAATACAGTTGCTTCAGACTTGAAGCATATAATACAGTTATATTGTATTATATACAATATAATACAATAATATAATACAATACAGTACAAGACTTGAAGCTCATAATTCAGTTGCTTCCAGACTTTAACTATCCCCACTCCAGTCCCACCAGCAGTGTGTGCCCTACTCTCCACCAGTGTCCCATTGACCATCCACTACTCCATCCTGCCTCCTCGCAGGCACAATCAAGCTTGTTGTATATTGTTTACTTCAACATAAAGCAAATGCAATTGTCATATCTTAAATGAAAAAGAATCCATTTATGATTATTGTTATATATTACAATGATGTTACTAAAGTGATTTTCTGAGGATCTACTGTGCTGGTTGGTGTTATTATCACTTAGGCCATTGAGTTTGTCTTCTGGACAACGTCCCAATCATATTTGCTCTGCTCCTGGTGGGTTGACAATCCTACAAAACTTTAAGTTGTTATATATATGGTCACAGAGTCTGTAATCTATAGATCTCAAGCAATTTTGTGCCTTGGCAGTTGAATGAGGTTTCCTTGTGGAGCTGTGATATTTCTAAGTCAGAGGGTGTCAGGTATGGCTGTGGTCTGCTGAGCCTTCAGGGGGCAGAGAGGGGAATCTAACTGATTCCATACTGTGAAGGCCTCAGAGTTCAGCCTGGTCCAGTCTCTCCGGAAGACTGGGCAGTATATAGTTCTCTTGGAGCTGTGACACTGGGACATTTTTCTGCCTGCTTGGGTGGTGGCTTCTGGGTTTTCTGGTGACTGGGGTATTTGCACATGGTAAATTATTTGGACAGTAAGTTCACTTGTCACTGTCACTTGTCTTTCCATTGTTCATTGATTTGCTTAAGTGAGTGCCAGTGACGTCTCCATTTGTTGGGAATGAGGTCCATTATTGTTACTGTTTTTGGTATATCGAATACACCACAGGTAGCTTGCCAGGCTCTGCCGTGGCTCTGGGTTCACTCCAGGGGGGCCGAGTCTTTTTCTATGTCAGACCATCAACCATCCAGGGGTCCACAGGGCAAAGCCCTGGATGTAGACAAGCCTGTCTCCTGTCTGACACCTGCCTATGCAGCCGGGCACCGCGAGCCACACCAGCAACCCAGCAACACCTCAAGGGGCATGAGTACTATCACAGTTACAAAAAAAAGTTTCTCTAACTTCCAATTTTTTTAAGAAATCAGAAATCCCCCAAGATATGGTGATTCTATAGCAGTGTGTGGGGACTAGGGAATCTTGAATGCTCCTCCTTTCTGCGTCGTCTATAGGAGCAATGAATATAAATTAGGAAACAGGACCGTTGTCTTTGGGGGCGTCCTGTTGTCGAAAAGGAAACTAACACCATAATGAAAGGAAATAGACATAGATAACTGTCTTTGATTCCAGGAGATGTCTTCACCTGGATGGTTTCTCCGTGGAATTGTGACATGAAACAGTTCTGAGCATTCTTCCTTCCCAGTCTCCAATGGAAGATGTTATGTTCAGAGCTTTGCTTGATTCATAAGATGTTTTGGGATGTGTTACACATTGTGATACTTACTGGTCAAATATTGCTGCACTGTTCTGAGTTTCTGGATCTATCTTTTCTCTGATAGTAGCAAGTAGGGCCCCATGGATTGTCTCAACATTCCTCCACTCAGAAACATTGGTTTCCAGATACAATATATCTTTCTTATAGACACCCTGACTGTCAAACGTGCTTCTTTGCATTACTCCAAAATTTGAGGAAATTTTACAGTAATATCCCTACTGCCTCGTCTTTCCTGAAGAAGGCAGCAGGGCTATTTTTATGCAAAGGTTTTTTTTAATGTCTTTATACAACTATGGAATAGTGTAGTTATTGCACATTTTCCTGAATAAATAATGCTTTATCAAACAGAAGGACGACAACGGTTTGCCCTCTGTGAACTCTCTACAATCTAGCACCAATTTTCATATATATGAAATAATGGAGAAGATAAATAAAATTTAATTTTGCTAACAAAATAATTTGAATATGTTGTCTTTCATTTTTATACTAAATCTAATTTTCTTCAATATTCCATTCACCCAAATTTCTACATTGTTTTTATGGATTTTTGCTGATGCCACTTTTTTTTGAGTAGTTTCTCAATAATCCCACATTTCTCAATTCTTGCTTTTTATGATATTTTCCAAGGAGAAAGACTTTAGAACTATACTGTCAATATTAGAGAATATGATACAACACATTTTCTTACAGATATAAGAAATCAATTCATTGTAGAGAAAATAAAGTTAAAATGTCATAAGGAGATTAACCAGTATAGACATTAACTCAGTGCAAAGGAAAATAAATCATGTAAGTAAAAGTGTTTTAAAGAGCAAATAAGCCCCAATATAAAATGAGTTCTTGTTTCTTAAAAGGTGAGGGTCTTAAATCAGAGATGAGTAACTACTATTCAGAAGCCCTCCAGCAAGTTTCAGCCTCAGGGGAGGAATATCCTATTAGTGTGCAATCAGGAAGAGAATTGGGAGGAGAAGAGTTGATGTTGCAGTCCCTGAGGTGATTTTAAAGTAATGCATACATTTGTTAAGATTCCTGTATTCAAGAGTTGAACCTAAATTCCCTCTCTTTGAATATGAACAGGACTCTACAACCCTCTCTGGAGAGCAGAGTTGGAGTACTGGCTGGTAACTTGGAGACAAGGTCTCTTGCTTCCTTTTTGCTCTCTGTAAAATGACTTGCCCCGGGAGTATCTAAGTTTTCAACCCAGGAGAATAGTAAGCACCATTGTTTGAAGGGCAGTGTGATGCAAAGTCTTAACTTCCTTGTAAGTAACCAGAAGACAGAGGCTTTCCATAACCAGCCTTGTTAATCAGGATATGTGTAAAGTGGACTCAAAGGTCTTAACCTTATTTTCAGACAAAATTCTCATTTAATATCTTGGCTCTGTTTGAGATATCCTAAACCACTCAGGCAAGCTGTTTCTTAATTCCTAATTCTTTGCAACTATGAAAGATCATAAAATGTGTTGTTATGAGTAACTCATTTTTTGGAATAATTTGTCATGCAGAAAACTAATTAACATTAGCAGTGACTAAAGCAGACACCTGCCTGGCACTTTTATTCAATAGATTTGAGGCAAATTTTAGAATATATATTTAACTATAATCATCCCTCTTGATTCAGATGCAGTTATTCAATCAGTAGGTATTTAGGATTATTACAAAGTTTTCTCTAAGTATGTATTAGATTTATATCACCTACGCCTGAGGCTCTCTCTATAGCAGCAATATCATTTTATCCATTATTATTTCTTTTTACCTAGTAATCAAGTAGATGGATGAAATAGTGTTAACTGCTGGATAGTATACTTTTGAAAACATTCTTGTAAATTTTATTAATTTAAAAAATAATCCAATAAAACACAGAAAATATAAAAATGTGTAAAGAATCCAAATAGATTATTGCAAATATATTTATTGCTGTTTTCTATTTCTAATTACTGCTTTCTTTATATTTAGTTTTAAACTGTAGAAAAAATAAATTGACATACAATTTCTGTAAATTCTGGCTCTCAATGCACTAGGTCACCGAATATAAAGGAGATAAATAAATATCTGCTACATAAAGATTTACTGGAATTTTCTAATTTTTAAAAAGATATTGGAAAGAAATACTCAAATGTTAATATGTTGGTTATGAATATATCCAATTCATTTTAAATTACTGATGCAGGTGAGGCAAAGTTTACAGCAGCAGGTCACTGTTCATGGGCAATTCCCAGGTTCTTAATAATTTCCAATATGAAAATATTGAATAGTAAAGACTCAGCATTATAAAGTAGAAAATTTTATTGGAAAGTAGAAAAGAATGAAGTTCCAGAAGTGGGAAGGAACATAGTATAGTTAACTCTCACTAATTAAATTAACTATGACTCTTTTTGTGGTGCCCTCATAGGAAAACCTGGTCTTTGTGTTACAGGGAATGCAGAGAAGCAAAGATAAGGGTTTTCCTATAGACCCTTTCAATGGAAATTGGCCCTTGGCAATTGTTACAGAGGATGAAAGGATGTAACAGGCCTTAGTGTGGCTACTGTCTTAGGTGTTTCCCATTATCTAGCCTCCTAGTGAGCCTAAGCTCTGGAACAGCATTTTATGATGAACAACTGGTAATTCTTTGATATCAGAAAAGCTCAGGAACATCTGGTAAGTCAAAAAAGTAGGAGGGGAAGTGGAAAACAGGACTGCTCACAGCAGTTGGCAAGGGTAAACTGAGACTTCCTCTTTTGCACTGGATACAAATTTACAGATTGCTTAAGGCTTTACACAAAGGCAATTGTATTCTGAATTTAAGTTATTAATGGCAAACATTTCCTAGGATACAGTATATGTTTTATCATAAAACAGAACAAAAGTGAGAGATGCAGTCAGGTGTATTGTTTGAAGTTTGTAAATACAGTATCAAAACTTAAATCCACATTTGATGATACCCTCATCTAAGATTTGGGAGCAAGAGCTTTTTGAAATGAGAGTGAGCGCTGGAAGCTAAGGCCGAGGTAATGAAATTAGCATGAAATCTAGGTCACAGACATCTACAGGTATCTTGTCCGTATTCTCTGAGTCTTTAGTAGTGACAGGAGAAAGGAAGTCTGACAGCAGAGTTTCTCGAGAATATTTCAGATTTGAAAATGACTTTGGATAAAGGAGTAATATTCTTTAGTTGAAATGAAAGAATTATGAAAACTTTAAGGCACCAGTTTTCACCCTAAAGAGGCCATTTGTTTAAAAAAAGAAGCAATGAATAACTCATGGATGTAAAAAATATTCTTGTCTAGGAAACTAGTTAAAAAAGAAATCTAACACATACAAAACTACTTTGCATGCAGCATAGTTTTATTTATAAGAGAGTTTACCAAAAAAGTGTATTTATAAAGAGTTTACCTGGAACAGTGACCTCCAGGTAAAAACACATTATCATATAATGTGTCTGTGCACATTGCATACGTATGTGCAAAAGAAAATCAAGAGAGCCTGATTTTGAGTTAATTGAAATATAGGGCTCTCTAGGCAGTTGTAGAATATGTGGCCTTATGAGATTTAAGAATTACTGGACCGTGATGATTTCTGTGAAGTGCTCCACCTTGAGGGAGAGGCTAGTGAGAAAGAAAAGCTACATTCTTTTTTGAAATCAAAATGTTATTGTTAAATTGATATTGATAAAAATACTTTTGAACCCAGTGTTTAGAGAGGAGACAGAAGAAAAAAGTTTTTTGAAAGAGGAAATTGAAATTCTTTGTTGGTTTAGTTTTTATTCTTCTTTGCTTTTCTCCCAATTAAATTTATAAAATATGAATGAGAAGATTGAGAAGAAATATCTGAAATTTTAAATATATTAAAAGTTAAGGGGGTCAGAGCAATAGCACAGCAGGTAGGATACTTGCCTTGCACACGGCTGACACTGGTTTGATCCCCGGCATCCCATGTGGTGCTCCAAGCACCGCGGGAAGTAATTCCTGAGCAAAGAGCCAAGAGTAACCCTGAGTATCGCCGGTGTCACCCAAAAAAGAAAAAAAAAAGTTAAAAGACCAGAAATCATATATCTGATATACCTAACTAGATTGGAAAGTTGGTAGCATTGAGCAAACATTTCAGTTATGCAACAATAATAATAAAAAATGATCAAATTTCCTAGCACAATATTCTGGTAATAAAATTTTTTAAAATATTATAAAACCAGGAAGCAAAATTAGAGTAACTCTTCAATGCACTGCTTTTGAAAAAATCAAAGGTTGACTAATTAGGCAATGTTTTATTCAAACAAGCATACTTTTCTATGACACTTTAAATATAAAATTCAGACTCAGATTTAAATGATCCAATGGTTTAAAATAAATAGAATACTAGGCATTTAAAAATTATCGAAAGTTAAGGAGAAGTATCATTTTGTTTTTAAGAAGGACTAGACATCTTGTGTCTAGTTCCACATAGCCCTTGTTCCTTCAAGTCTCCTACACGGGTAGATTATGAAGCCTTTCAACAATTAAAGCAACTCAAGCAATTCAATGCCACCCTGGAGCTGAATCCAGTGTTTGACAACACACTGTACAAGCTCATGGTTGTTCTTTTCAGCTGCAATAGAATATGATGTGGAGGCAAGGCAGGGAGAGGTCGGTGTGGGGCGGGTGCATATAGTTTCTATGACTGTGCAGATGACCAAAACGAATCAAGTACCTACACAAACTGATCAACTGTGCAGAGAGTAGTTATTAATAAAGCTGAAAATACCATTTCCCATGAAAAATAGCTGCTTCACAGGCTGCCTATGACTGCCCCGTCATTCTATAACAACATAACTTTCAGAAACTGGGTTCTTAGAAGCATGTAGCTGCAATTTGGAAAAATCATAGGCTTCCATGCACACAGACGTTGGAAGCTAATCATCTTTCTCTGGTTTTAGATTCTTATTTGTAAAATGTATTGGCCCACCTGTGCACTTGGTCGGGAAAGCAATTTAGACAGATACTATGCCTAAGCTGCTTTGGAGGAGTGAGGGAAATTCTGATTGGATTAGGTGTCATAGTTCAGAAGAGACCTCTATAGATTTCTCTCTTTTACAGAGACCTCTGTAGATTTCTCTCTTGCTTTATATTCAGTAAAGTATTAGTAGGATGAAGATCATAACACTCGTGTGACCAATTATTAAACTGAAATATAGTCTTTTGGAATAAAATGAGCACACGTATATATTGAATGAACACTTTTAGGATTATATGAGAAGACATGATTAAAGTTTCATTGTTTCCTTAAAGGTAGAAAGGGGGGAACTGTGAGGAAACAGCAGGATTGGGGAACAGCAAAGGTGTGACCTCAGCCTAGATCACAAGCAGGGCACACTGGCTACTCCACTCCACACCTGAGGGTCTTCCTGCAGGAATCACAGGTCGTGAGCAGCTGCACTTTGCAGGCCCAGGCACTGAAGCTTAGGCCACTGGAGTATGTCTAGGGAACCCTTCATCACTAAAGAAGATCACTGTACTAATTATGATCCATGAGCACAGAGCCAGGACTAAGCCTGAGTACCTGGTACCTAAGTACCAGAACTAAGCCTGAGTACTAAGCCTGAGGACCTGTTGGGTATGGCCCCAACACAAGGAAACAAAATAAAAGATCAGTGAGTGGATTTGTAACAATGGATGTAGGGGGTTGTGGAAGCTGAGAAAAAGGAAGGCTTATTCACAGATTCATTCCTAAACTTGAAACACGACATCCATACATGGGAAAAGAGAACTGAATTTGATCCCGCTGTCTTTGTCTCACTTTGATACAACATACCTCACTGTGGAGTCCGTGAGTTAGGGCATCTGCTCTTTGCACTGAAAATATGTCTGCACACACATATGGGAAAATCTGTCTTGGAAAAGAGACAGTATAGTGGATAGGATACTTGTCCTGCAGGTCATTTAGGTACCCCATGTGGGTCCCTAGGGACAAGGAGTGGTCCCTTAGGTCAGAGTCACAAGTAAGTTCTAAGCATTTGATGCCAGAACGCAGCCACGTGTCATACAGTTCCACATTTGGAAGTATGTTTCAGAAGTGCTTATCAACTGATCACTAGGATTATAAAATAACAAAAGGAAAAATTATATAACCTCAAAACAAATTATAATACATGAGATGCTTTTTAGAATTTCTGTATTTTTTTGTTTTAAATAAAATAATTTATGTAAAGTATTTAAAGGCTATTATTAAAAATTTCAGTAGAAAAGGTTTTCCTTTTACTATAGCCCAAAAATAACCTGTGTCTCTAGTTAGTGTCTCTCTACCAGTGACCCAAGGTTCCCCTTCCCTCTCTCCACCCCTATGCCTTTCTAATAATTTTATTTTTATAATTTGGGGTCACATGTTTACTATAGCGTTAGCTCTTATCATTTGATCTACATAGATGCCTCATCCCTAAACCAGTAAAAACTCAAGCCTTTTTTTTTTTTTTTTTGGCTTTTTGGGCCACGCCCAGTGTTGCTCAGGGGTTATACCTGACTCTGCACTCAGGAATTACTCCTGGCAGTGCTTTGGGGTACCATATCGATGCTGGGGATTGAACCGGATTGGCTGCATGAAAGGCTAAAGGGCCCTACCCGCTATGCATTGCTCCAGCCCCAAAATTCTAAGACTCTTGATCTATGATTATTGCTGGTTCACTTTCTCATCCCTCCCTTATTCTTCCTCGGCATTCTCATTTCTAGAGTCCACAACTGAAGGCTTGCCACCACTGATTCCTGCCAGTACCTGTCTTATTAACCCTCTGCCACAAAATAAGTGAGAAGATTCAATATTTGTCTTTCTCTCATTAATTTACTTCATGAGACAGGATACCCTCCAGTTCTGTCATTCTATCCAGGTTTCAGCCAAACTATCTGATTTCACCCTTTTCTTGCAGCTTCATAATGCTTCATTATTAGATACATATTGATATTTCTGTATTCATTAATCTGTCATGGACATTTGCGATGTTTCTATATTTGCACAGCATTAAACATAATTGTTGGTATATCTTTTGAATTAATGTTTTAAGGGGATCAATCTGAAGACGTAGAATCACTTATATTTTTAAATATAAGATGTATTTATGTTGAGAATATATTCTAATGTTAATGTAATCCATTGGAACCATTGGGTTTGGAGCTAGAGCATTGAAGTCCCGAAACTCTGCTATTAAAAGTGTTGTAAATCAAAAAAAAGAAAGAAAGAAGTAAAAAGTCAATCATCAGGCAAATGCAATAAAAGAGGATCTACAACTCCCCTATAAATGTTATTTATTTCAGATAAACATCAATAATTTTATATAAACATATAATATCTTTATAAAGACTATTTCATATGCTTAGGTAATCAGAAGTAATTCATTACAAATAAAATATTTCTAAAAAATTAAATTTGACTAACAGAATAACTTGTTTACTCAAGGGCATGTTGCAAATACTCTCCATGATTTAATCCCTCTTTTAGAATGGATAAAGGTTTAAAAAGAATTTAATTGAATCATCTATTATTAACACAAGGCTACTCCCAAAATAAAATTCATAATGATAATTAAATTTAAAAAATGCATCAAATATATTAGTACTACTAATTGATTGCTAAGTCCCCCAATAATTTATAATGCATTAACATATATTTTACACACATACATACATAAAATATGTAAATTCAACCTGTATACTCCTGTAAAAAGCAAAATATTTTTATTTCAAACTTATAAAAAATACTACATAATATTCCAAAGTTCAAGCTTGTCATTTCAGCATATCCTTCTTAAAAAAAATACTGTTTTTGTTTTTGTTTTAATAAAATTCTATTTCAGATTCAGTATGTATATATAAATATATATATATATGCATATATATGTATGAATACTTTTCTATAAAAAGCATCTCAAATAATTGTTGGATCATAAGACAGCTGTACATTGTATTTATAGCTTTCAAAATTGCCATTCAATTTCCCTGGGTCAATTTATTCTTCAAGCAGCATATGGAGTTTCAATTCAGCATAAACTAAGATTTGATATTGCCAAACATTTTATTTCTGTATCCTAGTACATTAGAAATGGTATTGCTTAACCCAATATCTCTGCTAGTAACTCCAGAAAATCTTCAATATAGAATCATGTTTTTTTCTTTTGCAACTTTTTGTCTATTCATTGTACACATTTTTTTTTAATCTCTACTTTATTCTTTTGGGCTTTTAATGCATCAAGCACATAAACCTTTTTCAAATATAATTTTGTTTTTAATTAGGGGAAGTGAGAATTTAAATTATTTATTTAAGGCTTTAGCCTGATTTACACATTTATACATGAACTTAAATTGTTCAAGAAAGATTATATGTAGTGCAAGGGATCAAAACACAGTCAACTGCTTGTAAGGCCAAGATCCTTAATCCTGATACTATCTCTTGAGTCAGGCTTCTTGATTATTAACCAGAAGGCTCAACAGTACAGTATAGATGGATTTAGAAAAAAAAAAAGATCATAGGAAAATGGGAATATTTCTATTTCTTTAGTGATATGTTTAGTAATTTCCCTTGCTTTATGTCTTCAGCATACAACTGGAAGACTTCAGTTGCTTGAACAGATGGTAACTGAAAAGAATTTGAGAAGTGAAGCACAAGAGTAGAGAAAGGAAAAACAAAGAGAGACAAACGCAGCTCAAGGTACTATGTGACCGAAGATCTGTGCTTTAGCCAGCGAGAGGAGTGAGGGTTGATAGACTCCTTCTGGCTTAGACTTCAGCAAACATGCGCTCAGAAGTCACTTAGGTAGTATCTAGGAATAAAGTCTTTGAAAAAGTATCTACTTCCTTCAAAATTATTTTGCATGATAAAATTACCATAAACACTATTGCTAATTAAAAAGAATTCATATTAATATTGAATGACAAGTAAGTAAAACCAAGTAAACATGGATTAAGACACTGATGCACATAGGCTAAGTTTTCAAGATTGAGGTTTTTCTGGGAAATTCTTAAAATCATCATAACTAGCTGACAAATAAAAAATTGGAGATAATAATTGAAACTCAGTCTCCTTTCCCAAACACACATATGTGACCTTTAAATGGAGATTTCTCCCACCTAGACACATTTAGGCCACAAAGAAACCTCCCATACTTGCCTACCTAACTTGTATCTATTAAAGTTTCCACTGTTTTGTTACTCCTATTCTTCCTTCATTATCTTACACCTCCTTACTCTGATGCTATTAATCTCAGCAGTAAAATACTGTTGGATCAAATGTCATGATCCCAATTATAAGCTATAAAATGTTTAGTGATAAATACAGTAGATAGAAGTCCAGGAGGTAATTTATGCTCTGTGGCTCAGTAGAAATAAAATCTTGCATTTCTACGTAGTTGCAAAAAATAAATGTGGGAATTCAGTGTTTTCCCATGGGTTCTTTCTCAGAACGCTGTTTAGTCTCTCATAGTTGTAGTCCTTTGGACGTGGCTCATCAGTTTTACCAACACTATTTTGAGAAGAGATGTTATCATTTTGTTGTCTTTAGCTCATTCCTTGTTATTAAATACTAAGCTTGATGAATAGAACAATAATTTTCTAATATTTTTTCCTCATATTATAACATTGATTTTCTAATAAAACATATGGCATGATATGGCAAACAACTTTTTAGCACATCTACTTAAAACAATTGTTAAATACTAACTGATCTGAACCTTGATTGTTCAGTTCTTGTGGACATCATTATTACTTAGGTGCTTATCAGATGACTGAGAGTGAAGCGACAGAGTGATAGTACAGAGGGTAGACTGCTTGCCTTGCATTTAGCTGACTTTACTCCACTCTGGGCACTACTCAGTTAGCGTCAAGCACTACCATTAGTGAGTGATCCCCTGAATGCAGAGCCAGGAGTACTTCCTGGCACTGGATGTAACCCAAAAGAGAGAGCAACAAAAGATGGAATGAGTCAGAGAAATAGAACCATTTTCCAGTGTTTAACTACATGTTTATCAGTGATCTTACTTAGACTCCTTCCGAGATGATTAAAGAACTAAAGACAAAATGTAAGGAAGAATTCTACTTTTTTATCCTAAATTTGATTATTCCTCAGTTGATCAAACTCTCACCTGATTCTCACTTTTCAAGTTTACAACCGTGTCTGAATTTTAGCTTCTATTAGTATTCAACATCACTTTTCTAATCTCTAACTTAGCCTGCTGCTTCTTTTTCTGAGTACATCTTACTCTTCAAAGCTCACGTTCTTTGCATATTTCTGTCCACCCAAGATATGCCTCCCACTAATGTTATACCACATTCTGTGGGGAAAAGCAATCCTATCCCTTCCAACTCCATTGGTCACCGATCTTAAATCAGAGAAAGGGATTGAGTAAAAGTACACACTGGCTGAAAGTACAGAAATGTCCCCAGTCATCATTTCTCAACATGGTTATGACTCCAATTACAAAAGCAGCATCTCTTGATTACCATCATCAAAAGCCCATTACTCTAAAGAGGACAAGTACATATTTTGAATGATGCTATATAAGGTGTTTTTTGGTTGAAGGCTAAATAGTAAGTATTTTACTCCCATCCAGTCATGCAGAAAGCATAAATATTTAAAATACGAGGCAATCAGGCACTGAACCCAATATTTACTCTCAAATCACTTAGCTATATTTCAAGCTCCTGATCTTCTCTGGAATTTTCATCAACAGAACATACATGATGAAATCCTCTGGTGCAGAGGAAGGTCACAACAATACCTTCCACGACTTCCATGGATACAAGAGATAAAAATCTGAAGACACATCTATTTTCAAAGATATGCTGTTCTCTTGTGA
>JAJIBD010015493.1:0-14469 GCA_021461705.1 Cryptotis parvus | reverse complement strand
TTTGACTGTGGCTCTGAGTTGCCCTGGTAGAGCCATGAGCTAATCACTCCCCGGGTGGCGCGTCCGTCCCTGCTTCATGACCTACAGCACCCCACCCGTGACTGCTGTCATGGCCACCGTGTACAGAACAGGATGGGGTGAGTGGTGGAGACAGGGTGCAGAGGAGGAAGAAAGCCATCACAGGCTTCTGAAAGCTGGGCCGGGCCTTTGACAGGGGAGGGCTTGGAAAGGTACCAGGCCCCGAAGTCCCTAGGCTGAGCTGACAATGGTGCCCCAGGGCTGCCTCATCAGCCGCGAGCTGGCTGCGCTTACAGACGGGGAAACACTTGCCTGGCATGCGACCAGCCCTGGTTGGATCCCTGGTACCATATATAGGCACCCAGCACTGCCAGGACTGATGCCTTAGCAGAGCCAGGAGTTAAACGCTGAGCACTGCTGGGTGTGGCCCACTTTAACCCCCTCCGCCCCTCAAATTCCTCCAGACTCCTTCAGGGGACAGGCTGGGTCAGCAGGGAACTGGAGTGAGCCTCAGCCACGCTGTGTCATGGGAAGGACGAACCATCTGGCAGAGTGGGTGCCGCCCTCTGCAAGCTGGGAGGCTGTTTTCAAGGACTTTACGTGACAATGACACACAGTCGAGTCATATGCCGTAATTCAAGGTAGCCAGGGATGAGTCATCAAATGAAGCGTGATCAGGGGGACGGGGGTGCGTGCCGCTGGGGGCCACCGGAAGGGGAACTAACCTGGCTGTAAGAGGGACAGCTAGTGGCAGAGAATGAGGGTGCTCTGGAAGGCTGACCCCTGAGAACTAATGTTCTGATTATCTAAGGGGGGAGGCAGGGCCGGCTGAGCTTCCTGGTGCAGTTCCGGGCGGCAGGTGAGCAGGACCTGGAGCATGGGAAAGAGTGACCCGTGGTGACCCCAGGCCTCATGTGCTGCAGCCCTGCCTGGGCGCGGCGGGCCTGGAAATTCCCATCCAGCTCCCTTAGCTCCACCTTCTCCCCAGGCCCTGCGAGAAGAAAGTTCTCTCTGTTCTGTAGGCTGTGGAGGCACCCAGAGAGCTGCAGGCTCTGTGTGGGAGCTCGGGCGGGGCCTCAGAGCTGCTGCTCCACACATACCCCCGCCCCCCAGCCCCAAATGCTCCTGGGAAGGCCCAGCCTCAGCCTCATTCCACTTTCTTGAGGTAGATGAGCTTTATGTGGTGGCCTCCCCGCAGGGACGCTTCTGCTCGCATAGATAACTGGACTTTCCCTGGTGGGGAATGTTTTGTATCCCCATTTCTAGAAGCACCCGGGTGGAGAAGGGGCTTCTGTAGGGGAGAAAGGACCTGGCCAGCCCCGGAAGTGCTCTCAGGACCCGGCGGGCCTCCCCTTCACCCGCTCCATCCTGTCAGCGCCCTCATCTATGTTATCTGCAGAGTCTAGTTCCCAAAAGGCACCAATCTGTGGGGAGGCAACAGGTGGTGTCCAGCTGGGGAGGGAGGGGAGACACGGGGCCGAGGAGGCGTCTCTGCCCGCCACTCTCCAGCAGTGACCTCCATTCTTTGTCCAGACCCACACACTGGAGGCCATCTGTACAAGCCATTTGTGTGGCAACGGTGACCTGGGGCAGGACATGGAGTGTCGGGCACGTGGTCAGAGGGTCCCTTCTGAGGAGTGATGCCTAGGCAGGGCGACCGCAGGGACGTTACCAGCAGGACGCTTGGAGCGGAGCCTCCCAAGCCGATGTCACAGTCAGGAATTTGAGTTTGGCCATAGAGATCGTGCAATGGGTAGGTGGTCGCCTTTGCGCCGCAGCGACCTGGGTGCAACCCTGGGACCCCTTATGGTCCCTGAGCACCACCAGGAGTAATTCCTAAGTGCAGAGCCCAGAGTAACCCTGAGCACCACCAGGAGTAATTCCTAAGTGCAGAGCCCAGAGTAACCCTGAGCACCACCAGGAGTAATTCCTAAGTGCAGAGCCCAGAGTAACCCTGAGCATCACTAGGTGTGCCCCCTCCCCAACTCCCCCACCCCCAAAAAAAAAGAACTCAGTCTGGAAAGGTCCAGACTGTTTCCTGCTCCTCTGCAGCTTCCGGTGAGTTTCTGTGGTGTGCGCGTGTGTGCGTGTGTGTGTAGGGACTCTGGCCCTGCACTCAGGAATTAGTCCTGGTGATGCTGGGGACCATCTGGGATGCTGGAGACTGAACCCACGTCAGCCCCTTGCAAGGCAAAACGCCCTCCCCACAGCACTATTGCTCCAGCCCTTCCAGTGAGCTTCTAGCTCCTATGGACTTGCTGGAGTGGAAACAATTGTTCCTCCTGCATGGTCCAACAGCCCTGTGATGACGTTGCCTGAGGGACAACCCACGATGCCATGGAATTTGGTTTTATCTGGCTGGTGTTGTGATATTCACCTCAGCAAAGTTGCTGGTACTGGGGTGTGGCTGCCACTTGCAAGGCGTAAAGAGGCCTCTGTGTGTGCACGTGTGTGAAACATTTAATAAGCATCACGCTGAGTTTGTGGGGTCACATGCAAACATCCACAGAGACCTCAAGGGGTGACTCACAGGGAAGCCTTGTTGTTGTTCCGGCTATTTCAGATTCCACACAGTCTCCCCACCCCAGTTCTGAAAGCAGCGGCAGGAGGAACACGAGATGGCCTTTGGCCTCCTGCCTTGTTTCTGTGAGCCAATCTGGCCTCAGAGGCTGGGGAGATAGAGAAAAGGGCTGGAGCCCTGCAGCCCGCATGTGAGGCCCCAGGTTTAATGTCTATACCGCATGGCCCCGAGCAGTACTCGGTACAGACTTGCTGAGACGTGCCCTCTCCTGAAAAAATGTTCTTCAGAGAGGAAGGGTTCTAGTTTCTTTTTTTTTTTTTTTTTGCTTTTTTGGGTCACATCTGGCAATGCTCAGGGGTTACTCCTGGCGGTGCTCGGGGACCATATGGGATGCCGGGATTGAACCTGGACTGGCATGGGCCGGCCGTGTGCAAGGCAAACGCCCTACCCGCTGGGCTATCGCTCCAACCCAGGGTTCTAGGTTCTTAGCTCTAATTTCACCCCTGTATTTTTTTTGGGAGGAAGAGGTAGCTTTTGGGCCACACCTGGCAGCGTTGATTGATCAGGGGTTGTTCCCAGAGGTGCTGGGGCACAGGTGGTAACGGGATGTGGTCCCCGGATGGAAGGCAGGTCTCCTGCATGCATCTCAGCCTGTCTCGACAGGCAGCTGCATCACAGCTGGGTTTCTGTCATGTCAACTCACTGCCTTCTACGGCAACAACACAAGGGACCTGCCAAGCTCTCATGTGACACAACCTGTGTGTCTCCACCCCTCTGGCCTGGACATTCCAGCAGGGGAATGATTGTCCCATCAAAGTCCCCTCCGTGTGTGACATCAGTCATGGGGCCACACGGAACTTACCTCAGCAGCTACCACTGTTTGGCTTGTTTTCTGTTTTGGCCACACCCAGAGATTATCCCAGACTCTGCACTCAGGACCCATTGTTTTTCTTTCTTTTATTATTATGTTTTTGCTTTTCGGTCACACCTGGTGATGCTCAGGGGTTACTCCTGGTGGTTTTCGGAGACCATATGGGATGCCGGGATTGAACCCAGCCTGCCGCGTGCAAGGCGAACGCCCTCCCTGCTTTGCCCTCCCTCCAGCCCCACTCATCAGTCTGGCAGGGCTTAGGACCATGTGAGAAGCTTGGGTCGAACCCAGGTTGTCTCTGCTAAACAAGCACCTACTCGCTGTACTACGGCCCTGGCTTCCGGATTGGTGGTTGGGTTTTTTATTTTTGCTGTTGTTTTGTTTTAGAGACATACCTAGTAGTGCTCAGGGCTTAATTCTGGCTCTGTGCTCAAGGGTCACCTCTGGAGAGGCTCTGGGGGACATGTGTGGCACCAGGGGTCAAATCCAGACTGGCTTTACGTAAGACATGTGTCTTACCTCTGTACTCTCTCTCTGGCTCCCCAACTGGGTTTTCTGTTTGTGTTTTTAATGGCGGAGGGTGCCCCCAGGGGTGCTGGGACCTCTGGGAATACATCAGAAATGCTTGGAAGGCCTTGCCCTGCTCGGGGGTCACGGCCGAGACTATGCTGGCATGCGTTCCAGCCTTGGGATTATTTCTCAGGCCCAGGCTTGGGGTTTTTAGTTCTCACAGAGCGACTATTCCTGCTTAGTCATTTATCACATGGAACTTCTGAGGTGCCAGGCACTGCTTACCCTGAGAGAGCTTCCAGCCTGCCCTCTCCTCCCTCTCCTGACGAGCGTGGGGGAGAGCGCCCAGCACAGGCCCCAAGGAATGTCTCCGAAACTAAAGCCCACCCCAGGCGCAGGGGCATTTGTCTTCACACGGCCTTCCTGGGATCAATCCCCCATAAGCCCATATGTTCCCCAAGTACCGCCAGGAGTGCAGAGCCAGGGAGCAACCCCTGAGTCTTGGGTGTGACCCAAAGAGCCCAAAATAAATAAAATTTAAAAACAAAGCCCAGCCAGGATTCAGCAAGGGTAATGGGAGGACCCACGCAGCATGGTCAACTCTTTAAAAGAGGAGGGCAGTTAGCAGAAAGCCCCTGAGAAACAGGCCAGAGAGAGGGCAGACAGCTGGGGAAGAAAAGTTCTAGAAACTCTGAGGGTGTGGGGAGCAGGGGACTGGGGTCAAGCAGCCTTTCTGTGAAGCCACATGCTGTCCGGCATGCACAGCCCAGGCACACAGCTGGGACTCCACAGCCGGGCCCGCGGGAAAAGCCAACAAGCAGCAGGCCTGGCGCCCGGGACATGGCGTGGCCCAGGAACGGAAGAAGGGGAGCCCGAGGGGTGTGGGGAAGCCCCTTTCCAGCTGCCGCCCTTGTTCTTCCTCAGGGAGGGGGTCTCGCTGTTCCTGGCAAAGGCAGGTTTCCCCCTCTTCCTGGGGTCTGGAGCCCTAAGGGAGGGGCCCAGCGCTCTGGCACCAGCTTTTGGGGTCAGCCACTTCCTGTCTCTACTTGTTTTGGCTGATGGGCCCCTCAGAGACCTGCCTTAGGTGAGTGTGTCTGCTGGACATGGGGGTTGATTTTAACCTTTTCCGGGTGCATTCCAAAGCCTCAGAAAACAACTGTGTCACGCTGGGTTTTTCCCTCTGCAGAGGCTGGCTCTGGGTGGAGCCGCAGTGACACAGCTCCGCAGCCTGAGGGGGAGGGAGGGAACTGCAGGGCCTCGTTACGTGGACTAGGACACTTGGTTTTCTGGACCCCCTTTGCCTTTGCTCCTGACTTGCATTTCCAGAGCAGGCTGGTGGGGCGGTTTGGAGAACACCAGAGGCCTGCGGGGCCTCTGGGCGGCGGCCTCTGGCCTCCGGACCCAGCATGAGGGAGGCCCAGCAGCTTCCACTGACCCAGGAGCCGTGTGAAGGTTTTGAGCATCCTCTAGAAGTCTCTAGAAGGCTGACAGGAGCCTCGATGTCTCATTCAAAACGTTTCTACTTCCGTCCTTTTCAGTGCTCCCACCTCCCGATGCCACAGACTGGAGGCTTAAACTCTTCCGATTTCTGGTCACTGCATTTGAGAGAACGGAGCCGTCACCCGGCTAACTCACCACTCACAGATACGGCTGGTCACTAGCAGGAGCGTGGCTTTAGTGCCACGGTCCAGGCTGTCAAGGGCGGCCAGAAACCAGAACCAAGGGCTGCTATGAGCAGGCCCGGTTTCTGGGAGCAGGAGCCTGCGGCTTAAATGGCTCGTCCTCTAATATCCGTGTCCTTGGTGGAGGGAATAATTAGGATCTGAAGGCAACAGAGGAAGGAGGCGCTGCAGAGAAAAGGCGTCTGAGAAATCTGATTTTTCTGGTCCTGGGGTTTGTTTGTTTTTGGGTCACACCCCGCAGGTGCTCGGGGATTACTCCTGGTTCTGTGCTCAAGAATCACTCCTGGCAGGGCTCAGCCATAGGCGATGCCTGGGATCCAGCCCTGTTTTGGGCTCGTTCAAGACAAGAGCCTTAACCTCTAAACTGTCTTTCCAGTCCCTAGTTTTATGTTAAAAGAAAATGTCAATTCAAAGAGTTGAGAAGCACAGATAACTTCCTCAAAGAATACAGCAAATGATATTCTTTTGTTTCAGTGAATTTTCCAGAAAAGGAGAGAAAACAAGGAGGAAGAAATCAGACATTTTTTCTCCCCTTTTCGGTCACACCCGGCAATGCTCTGGGGTTACTCCTGGCGGTGCTGGGGGACCCTATTCTCATATGCCGGGATTGAATCCAGACTGGCCCGTGCAAGGTGAACGCCCTCCCGCTGTGCTGTGCTGTGCTGGCCCCACCGCCCTCCCCGCTGTGCTGTGCTGGGCCCCACCGCCCTCCCCTGCTGTGCTGGGCCCATCTCAGCAACATTCCGCGATGGGGATGTGGGGGTGCTGGGGCGGTGGGTACAGGGGATGCCGAGCCCCCCGGACAGTGGCCCTGCCTCGCATATCCACCAGGGCGGCTAAAGGCCCTACACAGAAAATCCTAGGCTGCCCGGGAATCCGAGCCATTTCCTGCCCTAACCCACGCTGGGCCCTCAACTCCACTTCCCTCTTGCAACTGTTGCGGGGTCACCACCAAAAACCAAACAATAGAAACGGGCCGGCGGGCTGGAGCTGCAGGCTCAGCCCGAGCACCGGCCTCTCACGGGAACCTGGTCCTGGTGCCCGAACTTCGGAACACGCGGCGCCCAGCAGGGCCCACACCCCGGCACCCCGGAAGTCCCCTCGAGCGTGGCGGGCGGGGCTGGCTGCAGAAGCGCGGAAACGTGGTCAGAGCCGGAATGGTCAGCCGCGTTCCTTTAGGGCCTCGCTGCTGTTTGCAAGCCGGGAGAGGACGCTGGGCCCCTTGGGGAAGTGCAGTGAAAGCACGCGCCGACATAGTTAAATCAGCAAAAGAAAACAGCGGGGGAGGGGCGGGCGTTCGCCTCTGCTCGCCCGACCCAGTTCGGGCTCGATCCGGGACGGTCCCCGAGCACCGCCGGGTGGGACCCAAAACAAACAAAAAAAACCCCTCAACAACCAAAAAACCTAGGCCTGCTCCTCCCTGCCTCCCCCGTGACAGAACCTCCTGCCCTAACACGGGCCGTTTTCTGGGAGCGCGCCCGCCCCCGGGCCCTCACACAACGTCAGCGTCCCCGAACCCAACGGTCGCTTCACCGAGGCGGCGGCGGGGGGCGGCCCCGACACAGGCAGGCCCTGCAGGCGCCCGGCCCGGTGACCCCGTCTCGGGACACGAAAGAAGACTAAACTCCGGATCTTCTGAGGGGGATGACGGGATGCCCAATGGCCGACCCTCAGGAGGGGCAGGCGCAGCCCTGGAGCGAAGGCCAAAAGCAAACGACGGCCGAAAAGCTCATGGCGCCCGGCACGGCCCCCGGCCTCCCTCCCCCACTCCCTTCCCGCGGCCGGCCCGGGCCGGGCGCGCGCGCGCACTGCCGCGCTGCGTCAATCGCCCCCCACCTCTGGAGGCGGCCGGAACCGGCTGGAGCCGGTTAGAACCGGCGCGGCCCGCCCCGAGCCGGGTCCTCACAAAGGGAGGCGGCGGCGGCTCACGGACCTCGGATCCCTGCGGCGGCGCGCGGGGCAGGGCCCTCGGGCCGCGCCTCTGAGAAGCTCCCAGCCCCCACCCCTGCGCCTGGCCTCCAAACGGGGGACCCCACCCCCACCCCGCGCCTCGCCTTCAAACCGGGCTCCGGGGACCCCTGCCCCCACCCTGAGCGCGCCCCTGACAGAGTCCCTTGGACTCCCGGGAACCGAGGGTCTGCCTTGAACCCGGAGGTCTCCCTCCGGCTGGGATCGTTTGGGAACACTCGCTCTGCAGCTAATGGAGGCGCCTCTAGAGCGTTACTGCTCCCCTGCACCAACGTGGAACAAGCCGCGCGAGGGGTGCGGGGTCATGTTCTGGTCCCCAAAGACAAGTCCTAGTTTGGGCATTTTGCTAATGGGGCGGGGAGTTCAGGAAAGCCCGAGGTTTATTCAGCCCCATCTTGCAGGGCTGCGTAGCCCCTAGTAGGGCCCAGCCCCTGCGCTTCCCGGGGCTAGGAAGGGGTTTTGCCCGCTACGGGCTGCGCGCACTAGACAGGCTGTGGGGGCGCCTCGGAGCCGCCGGGGATGTGGGTGACGTGGCATGAAGCCCCCCGGCTCCATCAGGGGCACCAAGCAGCCCCGCCCGGCAGCCGAGGAAGGGGGAAGGACTGTTCAAGGACCTTCTGGAACGTTCTCAAGTCAGTGCTCCGTGGGGGGAGCCAAGGGGCGGCTTGCGTGAAGTTTCACTCTTTCCCTTGTTAACTGCCCGGCTGGGGGGCTTTACACCCTGGGGGTGGCACAGAGGCGTTGTTGCACGCAGACGCTATTTTTGACCCTGGCTAGGGACTATTTCTTTGCTTCCCTCACAAAGGCTGCGGAGGGTTACGGACTGCGTCAGGGTGAGCCGTCCCGGTGTATAAATACGCCTCTGGCGCCGCCGCGGCAGGCATTGAGGCAGCGAGCGCAGCGCAGCAGCGGCCGGCGTTGAGGAGGGCAGATAAGTCGGAAACGCGCTTAGGCGTTGTGAATAGCCGAGGAACGAGCAGAATTCGGGCTTAGTTCCTTAAAAGATTTATAAAATCTTTTTAGAAATTGTAGGAGAGTAAGATTATGAAGCTTTTAGAGAGTAGTTTGAAAGCGGAGCAGAGAAGAAAAACGAATTTTATAGTTCTTAAAGGAGGTTGAGATGAAAATGCTTAAACGGAGGAAAGGAAGGGCGTCAGAAAATGGCTGAAGGGGGCTGTATGAGCCGGAAGTTAAAAGGAAACTTAAACAGAAAAGGGCAGGCTGGTAGGTCAGTATTAAAAGCTACGTGGCATAAATAGGACCTGAAGGGCATTTTAGAAGCCAGTCTGTAGGTAAAGTACAGTTCCTGTGGGAAGAATGTAAATTTGAAGGTGACTAAGACCTTCAGAGTAAGGCGCAGGCAAGATGGCGCCCTTCGGAGCGCAGCAAAGGCTTTATTTGCCGAAAAGATTTGAGGTACAGGGAGTGGCTGGATTAAAAAATAGAAAATGAACAGAAGAAAGAAGATTAGGAATTTGAAGTGGAAAATGTTCAGAAGACAGAAGTACAGGAAGGTGAAGATAAGATTAGAAGATAGGAAAATTGCAAGATTGAAAAAGGCTTTTAGAAGATAGGAAGCCCTGCTTGTTACTAGAAAGCAGAAGAGAATAGAGGAACCAGAAAACCGTCTTAAGGGCACAGATAAAGATTAAAGTAGAAGATAATAGCAAGGTTCAAGATGGCCAAGAAGTACCTCAGATAGAAAACGAAAGCCAGTTAGGACAGATTCCACAGGCGCCCAAAGCCTCGAAGATAGGAAAGGTTAAGATTGGATAGTTGAGCAGTGAGGGAGCAGCGGTAAAGGGCTAAGAACCAAAGCCTCAGCTCGCTTTCTGGTGGCTTAGGGGTGAGGAGGCAGTGTTGTGACTACCGTAGGCCCCAGGTCGTCGACTTAAAGAAGGAAAGTTTCTAATCAGGAAGCTCTGAAAGGTCTAAAGTCACTGAAGTGTATGTAGGGAGACGATTGTAGGCCAAGATCAACTTAGAAGAACCGAAGCTAGAAGGAAAAAAGTCCAGGAAACTTCATAAGGATGAAGTGATTAAAGTTAGGTAGCGTGCATTTGGAAGAGTCGGAGGCGGTCATTACACTAGCTTAGGTCTGTTTGGAAAATCCAAAAGGACTGTAATTGGAGACGAAGAATGTTGAAAAAATGCTTTTGCCTTGGACTTTAGAAATAAGATAAACCTGAGGACTAGGCGGTAATTGGCAGCTGACCCAGGTGCTACGCAGAAGTGGATTCGGGATCTAGGAAGGAGCAGCAGACAGGATTCCGGGAGCCAGTGCGCGCTCCAGCTAGGACTGAGCAGCGAGCGGAAGCGGCAGTTCGTGGTGAAGATAGGCGAGTCCGGGAGCCAGTGCCGTGTGGTGTATAGGAAGAAGGAGCCGTAACGGTTTGGAGGTGAAGCTAGGCGAGGACCCCCGGAAGGAGCAGCCAGTGCGATGTGAAGCTAGAGGCGGCGGCTTGGCGACCGGCGGCGCCCCAGGCGGTGTGGAGCTAGCTAGAGGATCCTAGAGCCACGGCCAGTGCCCAGGCCCCAGGGAGAGCCAGTGTGGTAACGACCCGGGAGGCCGCAGTTTCACTTGTTTGTAATGGCGTATGGTAACATTTTTAATTTAACGGTAATGGGGACTGGTGTGCGGTGGGGTGTAGGCCAATTTCCGGTTCCGGTGTTAAGGTTTCTCTTTTTCAGGCTTTTCTCATACGTCTTGTCTGAAGCTTTTGAGGGCAGACTTCCAAGGCCTGGAGGAGTGGTAGATGGCAAGTTTTTTTTCCCCTAAAAACTAATTGAAGGAAAGCCATACGAGTTTGATAGAACTTCGTTAAATTACTTTTCCTAAGCAGTTTTTAGTTGGGCAACGGAGTATTTTAGTTTTGTCAATAGATGATTGTCTATTTTCTCCCTGAACTAAGGTAAAATGTGGAGCTGGATGTATAACTAGGGATTGTTTTTCTGTGGGGGGGCAAAATGTTTTCAGTTCTTCTCCCTTAGGTCTCTAGAATTCCAAAGACAAGTGACTGATTCAAGGTAACAGGAAAAAAAGAATCCAGTACGGGATAATCAGCACTGCAGGTTTACAGTTTCTAGAAACTAGAGCACGAAGCAGCTTGCTTTGAGGTCTGTGGAGGAGCTTCCATTGGAGAAATGGCTGGTAGCTGATTCTTCTTTCCACCCCTTAACCAGATTTTGAAAAATTCATAACCCTTAAAGCTGGTTATTTTACTTGGAAGTATATTGGGGTGGTCTAAACAGGGAAAGGGAGGGAGGAAATGTTTTTTTTTTTTAAGATTTTCCACAGATCTAGCACTATTGAAAACTGGGTTAGAGGAGGATTGTACCGCTGTGCTGTTGGCACCAACACCTTCAGGGACTGGAGCTCCTTTATTCCTTGGAAGAGTATTCGCAGTTGAAGCTGAAATGCACAGCACAGTGCAGCTTTGGTTCATGTTGTCACCTCAGGAGAACATCAGAAGCGCTTGACTAGGCCAGATGTTGAAGTTAAGTTTCAAAATGTGTGACCTTAAAATATCTTATCAAAGGGGGGGGGCAAAGTCCGTGATCAGTTGTCAGTGGTCTGAATGGCCGGGGTTGGGAGGGGGGTTGGGTTTTAGGTAATTTTTTAGTTTATGCTTTCAGGTGACTCATACCAGAAAAACACTTAAAATACTTAGGATGAAAAATGAAATCTCAGCTTCAAAGTTGGCAAGTAAATTCCAATCTTAGGTGTCCGCCACCACCCACTTTTGGGTGGCTGGGAAAATTCACTGGATTAAAAGTTCAGTAGGACTTGGGATGGATTTAGCCCACTGGGCGCTAACCAAAATCTTGAAGATTTCTTAAATGTATGGTAGTGTGTGCTTCTCTTTTGGAATTTTTTCAGGTGACTTAATATAAACTTAATACTATAGGAGCTTCAGAGCAAGGAGTGGCTTAATGACCCTGAAGGGATTTCTGCTGATGGTAGCTTTAAATTATCAAGTAAGATCTTAGTCATGTTATAAGCAAGCTTTTGTTTCTCAGTGTAGGAAGTTTTCTCCCCTTTGTATCATTGCAAAACAGGATGTTAAAGGTATGCTTCAAAATTACTGAATTAATTTGTTTTATATTTTAAAAATTGCACGTAACTGTAAATCGTAACTGACGTGGGTGGGGCTTTTGTTGAGGGGGAGGGAAGGGGGAAACTTTTTTTCTATAGACTTTTTTCAGATTACATCTTCTGAATCATAAACCAGCCTGGCAATATGATGACCTAGAAGGAGAGGGAACAGCTCCTTGGTGAATGATAAGTAAAAGGCAGAAAGATTTTATTTGCTATCCATTGGGGAAAAGGCATAACCCTGAGATCCTTACTCTACTGATGAACATTGTCTGCGTATGCCAAAAAAAGCAAACAAGATCTTAAGTTATTGAATCTACTTTAAATTATGGCTTATCAAGCTATAACCACAAAATAAGGAATTGATGAATAATGAATTTTCCTTGAATAAAGAGTCGATGAAAATATTGAAAAAAAGTAAAGTGATGAGAAATAACGATGAAGATCACATGTTCATCTCCCATGCTGCTTTTACAAAAGCAGAATAAAAAGAAATGCAAATACTACTACATTAATCTCCGAATAAAAGAAGCTGAAATAATTCAGATGAGTGGGATCGAGTGGATTGAGAGGAGGCTGTGCAGTTTGCCAATCTTTCGTTTGCCTCAGACAGGTGTCTCTTCACTGTCAGGAGCTTGCTTCATTTCACCTGGGAGCAGAAAACAGCAGGCAGCTGTTAACAGATAAGTTTAACTTGCATCTGCGGTAGTGCATGTTAGGGCTAAGTTTCTTTTTAAGAACTGTGGAGCTCTTAAAAGTATGACATGGGCCGTTTTTCCTGATCCTTAAAGGATTACAGGATTGTGAGGAATTCTCCCATCCAGTCTTTAAAAAGTTAAATAGGACTTGGGCTTCTGGGCTTACGTGATGGGATCGGCTCGTCCAGAGGCAGATTAAAAATCTGAGTACCTTAAAGGTACTGAGAGATGATGCTTATGAAACTCAGGAAATTTTGTTCAGCTTTAAATCTGAAGAAGTCAAACAATTGAATCTAAAAAGCAGTATAATGTGTTAGGATAAAATGTTAAATCTTAGTAAAGTTCAAGTAAAATTAATGTGTTGTGATGTATGTTGTGCAGAGATAAAAACCATTAAATCTTTCAAAATAATAAACCATATTAGAGAATGTATGCTTTCAGAAAGGTGTCTCCTTATTTAAATAAAATACTGTTTCTCTGTAGTTTAGTGTTGGGCAATCTTGGGGGGATTCTTCTCTAATCTTTCAGAAACTTCGAACACTTTAATGGACAAGATCAGGAATTGAGCAGAAGAACGAATTTAACTTTTAAGGCAGGAAAGACATTTTTTTTATCCTTCATAAATTGATGAACATTTAATAATTCCAGGCACATGGCAATAGACCCTCTAAATAAGGAATTAAATACCTCTTAGACAGGTGGGAGATTATGATCAGTAACAAAACAGGTAACTACACCTACACTTCTTTGCAGAAAGCTAGGGGCATATCATTTGACGTTTGCATGCTGATGTTAAATGCTTAAAATTCCTCACCAGTATTAAGGCAGTGTTGTTGACAAGTTGCTGGCATTCTCCATAGGCACTTGTGAAGGGGCATGTGGGGTTTTTACAGCATTTTCCCTTGCAGAGGCTTCATTTCCTCCCTTCATTGAAGCTGTTGAGGACTTTGCTTTCTCTCCTAGAGTGAGATTTGCAGTGAGTTTATCAGCGTACACATTAAAAAGCCCTGTTTTCTTGGGAGGGAAGGGAGGGGGGGCTTACTTGTTTAGCTTTTTTACAGGCTACACAGAATGCAGTTGTCTTGAACTCGGGTCTGTCTGTTCTGTTGGCAAGTAATCAGTACTGTTCTGACCCGCTGCTATTAGAATGCGTTTGGAAACGACTGGAGTATGAGTCAAAGTTGGGTTTCCCCAATGCTTGGAGTAGTGATTGTTGAAGGCAAATCCAGCTGAGTGATGTTAAAGGCTGAGTGTTGAGGAAAGTTCTGCAGTTGTAAGCATTGATGTTTGTGAGTGAAGTCGAAGTACCTTTTGCTGTGATTCGGTAAAAATGCTTTTTTTGTTCACTTCTGGCAGGGGGTGGGAGGGCATTGAAGCCTTTAGTCTTTTCCAGATGCAACTTTTAAAATGAGTTGACAAGAAATAAATTCCACACAAGCAGCATCCTTCAGGAAGTGTAATGGCAAGTGGAAATGACGTGACAGCTCAGTGGCCGTAGTACATTGTTTCTGTGGGTCTCTCTCCCCTCCCTTGGTCTTAATTCTTACATGCAGGAACATTCAAAACAGCAGACGTATGCGAAGGGCCAGAGAAGCCAGACCCAGTAAGGAAAGTAGTTTCTTGTTTAATACACAAACCAGATACTCCATTTCGAATGTGGGGATTGGGAACCACTAGTTCTTTCAGATAACACTTCAGACTAGAAGGAGCTTCCAGTTGAATTTCACCATTGGACAAATGAGGACGACAGGTGACCAGCTTTCTCTGCCTTTCCGTACCAGGTCGCTGAGCGTTAGACTTTCAGCTTAATGCTGTGTCAGTAGCATGCGAGCAAGTGTTTAACCTGGGTGGAGGGGGTGAGGTGGGCGCTAAGCCTGTTCTTAAGATTTTTCAGGTATCCCTCACTAAGGCACCGAAAGCTTAACGTAGGACAGCCGTGGCGCCTCCTGTGGCAAGAGATCAAAGCGCTATTACTCGCAGGTCACTGATGGTGTCAGCTCCAGGATCTGCCTAGCAGTCGTGCCCTGAGCCCGCACACTCTTGGCGAGTTGCACCAGAGGAATGCTTTACTGCTCCGTTGGCTCCTGGGCTCGTCCTCACTTATG
>JAJIBD010015492.1:0-19493 GCA_021461705.1 Cryptotis parvus | reverse complement strand
GGAAGGGTCCCAGCTCCACGGCTACAGGGCTCTTTTCTGCCCACCAAGTCAGGGTCTCTAAGGAGCCGCAAAGCGAGGCCTGGGCCCGAGACTGGCGTCCCGCAGCTGTCGAACCTGGGAAGCAGGCACAGAAGCCGAGGCCGCAGTGGGCCCTGGGGGGCTCCCTGTGAGCATCTTGAGGTGTCCTACAGCTCTTTCTGGGATTGGGAGTTACCAGTGGCCTGGAAAAAAAGCCCTCTTGGTCCATTGGAGCTGCCCAAAAAGAAACTTTCTTCATGTTCTGCAAGATGAATAAAGCACAAGTCTGAAAACCATGAGAAAGCTACTTTTTAAAAATAAACATTGGGCCGGAGATAGCAGTGGGTAAGGCTCTTATGGTCCCGAAGCACCGCCAGGGAATGATTCCTGAGTGCAGAGCAGGGGCATTCCTGAGGATCACTATACGGTCCAAAACAAATCAGGAAAGTATTAAAGAATGCAGAAATGGGGCATCCACATCTGAATGCATGAGGATGTGGCCTCTAAGTTTCAGTACATGTGCTCTGTGCTGTCTGTTCCCTACAAATCCTCTCTTTCTGGAGCCACAGGCTCATCTCCAAGAAACGAGGCTATTGTGACAAGGACAGCTCAGGACTCAGACCCTGAGCGGTGTCACAGCTCAACTTGGTCTAAGGCCACTGTCCTCCTTACAGTCCAGAGCCTAGTGGCGTGATCTAACGAGGATCTACACTCCGCTGTTACCACCGATTCCCCCGGAACTGATCCGGTATCAACATCTCTGAGTTGCCGCTCCAGGACACACAAATCCACAACTGTGCCTCTCCTGGGAGCTGATTACAGGCCCACGAACTCTCGAAAGTAAAAATGGTTCACTGCTGGTTTTAAGACAAGTCTCCCAGCCATAAAGGGGACCCTCTTGTTCAGAAGAAAGAAAAAGGTACAGCTTACACTTTATTTTTTTGATGTAAAGAAGCCGTATTTACACAATACATTCAGATTTTTAAATATGTTACAATTCTCTATAGAAAATCATTCCATTTCAACAGCAACATATGTGATCTGGATTCAATCTTTAAAATAGGAAGTCAAACAAACAGACTCTTAGCAGGACTCCAATTTAATTTCACAGCCTTTTCGTAGAGGGGCCGGGAAACAGGAATGCAGAGTGGGCAGGGAGGAGGGGCCGCCTTCCCACGCAGGGGGTCCTCAAAGCCCCACTGTGGACTCTCAGACGCGGGGTGGGGGCAGCTGCCCCGGCCGGCCCTACTCGGCCACCTGCTGCCCGGGAGCCCAGCACCGGCCGGACACGTGTCCTCCCTCTCGGGCCTTCTGAGATTGAGGACTAAGTTGGCTCCCCACCACATCCACTAGGTGAGGTCTGGCTAAGATCAACCGGGTGGCGCTTCCACTGTCCCGACAAAGCCAGAGCTGAGGAGCAATGTGCAAACTGGAACCCCCGTGACCAGCTAAAATGGCCTTCCTCCTCCGGATCTGGTTGGCGATCTTCTCCTCCGGGGTCTCCTCCTTCTCCTTCTCCTCCTTGTCCTTCTCCCTCTCCTTATTCCAGTCCTTGAGGCCCTCGGGGAAGCGAAGTGTCTTCGTCTAAGCTGCCTGTGCCTTCCACAAACTCCTCATAGGTAGATTTTTCAGCGAATGGTCGGGGTCCCAAAAGTTCCACCATATCATTCTTATCTAATACTTCTTTTTCTAATAATAGAAGAGCAACCTGAAATTGGAAGACACCCATTAGTTATCCAGTAAAATCTATTCACCAACAATACTGGTTTCATTTAGAGCCAACCTGAGTCCAAAAAATCATTTAAGACCACCGAAGAAGAGAATACAAGGTGTTACCTAATTTGGGAGTAAAACCCACAAAGAAATAATACAAGGTGTCATTTAATTTAGGAGTAAAACATACATCTGTCAGGAAAGGAATTGGCTGTATCCGTTTTGTTACAACCATTATCAGGAGAGAGTAAGTACCTCATAAAGAATTCTGCCTGGGGCTGGAGCGATAGCCCAGTGGGTAGGGGCATTTTCCTTGTACGCAGCCGGCCCATGCCAGCCTGGTTCGACCCCGGCATCCCATATGGTCCCCTGAGCACCGCCAGGAGTAATTCCTGAGTGCAGAGCCAGGAGGTAACCCCTGAGCATTGCCGGGTGTGACCCCCCAAAAAAAAAAAAAAAAAAGAACTCTGCCAGGGATGGGGTGGGGTCACATGTAGCCACACTCAGAGGTTATTCCTCACTGCACTCAGGGATTGCTCCTTGGGGCTCAAGAAAACCTTATCGGATACCAGGGATCAAATGGAGGTCAGCCATATGCATGGCAAATTCTCCCACCGTAAAGAATTCCTTCCCTTCTCTCACACGTGTTCACTGAGAAAAAGATGGTTACAAAACGATGGCTTTAAAAGGTGGATACAGGGGGCCAGAGAGCCATAGTCCAGCGGGTAGGGCGTTTGCTTTGCACGCAGCCGACGTGGGTTCCATCCCCGGCATCCCATATGTTCCCCTGAGTACCACCAGAAGTAACCCCTGAGCATGCTGGGTGTGACACAAAAAAGAAAAAAAAAGGTGGATACAATGTGTTTTTGTATGTGCTTATACATAAATTAATTCTGAATGGCTACTTCAAGTCTTGAAAGTGATGGTGGGGGACAATATGGGGAGAAGGAAATTATGAAACTTCATCAAAAACAGAAAACAAATGAAGCCAGGAAGGTTACTATGAAAATAACTATCTTGGGGCTGGAGCCATAGCACAGCGGGGAGGGTGTTTGGCTTGCTAGCAGCCGACCGGGTTCAATCCCTGGGATTCCATATGGTCCCCCCGAGCACCACCAGGAGTAGTTCCTGAGCATTGCCGGATGTGGACCCAAAAAGAAAAAGAAAATATGTATCTTAAGGTTGCATTCAGATATGACTGAACTAAAATTTGACACTATCCAGCTAACAGGCCACAGACTCAGAGCCTGGAGCGGTCATTGCTGGTGTAGGGAGGGCAGGATGTCCAATCACCACCAAGAAAATTCAGTAGATAAAACTTAAAACTCACTCCAGAAAACAGCCAGGGAGGCATTTTTTTTTTTTTTTGGGCTTTTATGAGTCACACCCGCAATGCTCAGGGGTTACTCCTGGCTCTGCACTCAGGAATTACTCCTGGCGGTGCTCGGGGACCATATGGGATGCTGGGGATTGAACCCGGGCTGGCACGGGCCAGTCGCTTGAAAGGCAAACTCCCTACCCGCTGGGCTATCGCTCAGGCCCAAGGAGGCAATTTTTCTGAGGCAATTCCCTACTTATGTGTATGTATATATACACATACATTATATGTATATACACACATTATGTGCATATATATACACATTATGTGTGTATATACATAGTATATACACACACACATATATATACATACAGTATATATATACATGTATAGGAACATATATATATATATATATATGTGTGTGTGTGTGTGTGTGTAAATATATGTGTGTGTAACACTTCTTTAAATGTTTCTAAAAGGGGCCGAAGAGCGAGGCCCATGCGTTAAGCACTCTGTAAATGAGGCTGACCTGGCTGATCTCCAGCATCCCACATGGCCCCCAACACCACCAGGAATAATTCCTGTAATTCCTGAGCACAGACCCAGGAGCAACCTTTGAGCATTGCTGGGTATGGCCCCCCAAAAAAAAAAACCCCACATATTTCTGAAGATCAAATAAGAGAAAATGTTCCTCTGTCTCTTCTACATCTTTCTTACAGAACATTTTTATGCTAGAGGGTCTTCCCTACCCCAGGCCCTCAGAGGGGACCCTGGCCTGACCCAGCCGGGGACAGAGGGCCGTGGTCTGGGAGTCCAGTCTTGGCAGCTGCCCTCATCCCCCCTACCTCCTTTACGCGGATGATCTGCGACAGCACTCCAGGGCTCTGCAGGGTCCAACCCCACCCGGCACTTCCCTCCACAGTGCTTGCGGCAGTGGGGGGGCAGATTCCGGCAACCTGGCTGCCCCCTCCTGTCTCTGGCACACACCGGCACACTGGGCCCTGCTCTTCTCCAGTGACTGCTCCACTGAGCCCTCCTGAGATCACCCTCAGAGCGCGTCACCAGGCTGGGCTCCCGGCCTCGGGCAGAGGCTGTGCCTGCCGCCAGGGGGAGCCCGCAGCCACCCAGGGCCGCCCTCTTTCTCTCCAGGGAAGCCTGAAGGAGCCTCCTCAGGCCTCCCTTGGCTGTTCTTTTCCTGCCGCCAGCAGCACTCGGGAGGGCTGGGACGCGCCCGCACCAGCCTCTGCTTTCTGAGCGTCTGTCTCATGCCTGCCTGCACAGTTCCCACTGCGGCCACTGTTGCTGTGATCGCGCAGACGGCGGCCACGGAGGACGTGGCCGTCAAGGACGTCTCTGGGCTGGAGAGGGGGCAAGGCTCAGAGCTGCCCGAGTGGGGCTGGCCCCAGCTCTGCCCCTCCAGGTGTCCACACGCAAGGCCTCCCACCTCCTCACTCGCCATGAGCCGACCCCTCAGGTCCACGCAGCCCTCTGACAGCTGACCGCCTCTGCCTCCTCCTTGGAGCCCTGCCCTGGGAGGGCTGCAGAGTCCTTCCGCCCAGCCCTGCAGACAGCCGCGCCGGCACCCACCTGACCCCAGGCCTTTCTGTACATCTGTCCCCGTTCTACCCAGGCCCTCGCAAGCAAGGGAGTTGGAGCTCAGCACTAGTGACTGGGCTTCAGTCATGAAGAATTAGTAGCTACAGAAGCAATTTTCATTCTACATTTCCTGGACTCTGCAGAGCCAAACATAAATCAATACGTTTACTAATGTGGGTGTTACGGGTCTGAGTGAATCCAGTCAATGGCGCCTAGATCCCTCCCTCTGCAGGCATTGGAAACGAGGTACAAGGGGCTCCTGACTCAGGGAAGAGGCGCCTCCCTGGGCAGGGGCGCTCACCCACGGGCCCAGCCCACACCTGTGCTTTGCCCAGAGGTGAGCAACCGTGGCAGGCTGCATCAGTCCCTGCGCCGTGAGGAGGCCTGATGCGTACTTGGCGAAGAGGCTGGACCAGCGATGTGCTCCATAGGTCTGCGCTGCTGGTTGTTCTCACGCTGCCAGCAACAGAACCAGAGCCTCGGGCCCTGTGCTCTGCCGCGGCGTGGGCCCAGCCCAGCAGAGGACCTTTATTCTGCTCTCCGAGTCCTCAGAGCCAGGGCAGCACCCAATTCTGCGCTCCAGTTCCCAATGCCTCAAAGAGGCCGCGCCCAGTACCAAGAGCATGAAGATTACAAGGACCCAAGAGTAAACTCCCGAGGCTCCTACCTAGGATAATCTCTCAACATGCCCCTGAACGCCTGCTTCAAGCTTTAAAGAAAGCCCCCAACTGCACCAGGAGCCAGCACTGCCCACCCCCACCCACCAGAAGACTGCATGAAACAGAAACAATCCTCCCTTTCACCCCTTTTTTTTTTTTGGGTCACACTGGGCGATGCTCAGGGGTTACTCCTGGCTCTGCACTCAGGAATTACTCCTGGCGGTGCTCGGGGGGACCATATGGGATGCAGGGGATCGAACCCGGCCGCGTAAAAGGCCAACGCCCCCTTGAGACCGCCCTTCCCTCTTCCAACACCTTGCAGTTTAAAACCTGCAGAATCGTTCCTACAACAGCACTCACCTTCTCCACGTCTGCTTTCTTCTCCCGTGAGAAGGGCTACCGTCCTTTTATGAGCCTCGTTAATAAGTATCCGAACTTCGTCATCAATCAGCCTGGCAGTGGCTTCACTATACGGTTTCTCTAACACCATGTCTCCCTGACGTGGGAGGTCAAAGGAGATTTGCCCAACCTTCTCGTTCATGCCAAACTGAACAATCTGGAAGAGAACACAACACAGGAGTGTGACGGATTACACTTCTACAGCCCCGCGTTTGTGCTGTAAGTATGCATCAATACCCTTTCCTGCATGCCCTTTGCGCATTCTTCTGTTACCGCAAAGGCCTTTTGTACAGACACAGGAAGACAGTTAAGGCGATGCATCTGTGATATAGACGTTAATTAACTCTGAAATAATTACTCCTGGGTGGGACCGAGCAGTAGTCCAGTGGGTAGGGCGTTTGCCTTGCATGTGGCTGACCCAGGTTGATCCCGGCACCCCATATGGTGCCCCAAGCACCACCAGGAGTAATTCCTGAGTCGCAGAGCCAGGAGTAACCCCCAAGCATTGCTGGGTGCGACCCAAAAGGCAAAAATAAATAAACAATCAATATTAATATTAATATTATTTTATTACTCCTGGGCACCCGCCATATTTCCCAACTTGAAACCTCAGTTGCCCTTATTGATTCTAGATTCTTACAACCCAAAAGGGTCCCGTCGCAGGACTCAGACGGCCCCAGGGCAAGCCATGAGTAAGCCCCCTGGCCTCCACATGGGACAGACTAAGCATCATAAATAATAAGCACAGTCATGGAACAAAATCTGCCCTGACCTGATAAGCAACTGATTTTAGACCTAGTTGGGGTTAGGATAAAAGTAACTTGGCCTGAGGACTGTAGTCTGGAATACATAGCAAGACGTCCCCAGGAAAAGTCAGTTAAACTTAATCCCAGGTGTAGATAAATGTCTATCTCTTACTGTGCTTATACAAGATGACTAGAAACATTATTAAAAAGTTAATGCTATACCAGCAAAGGCAAGGAGAAAACAGTCTGCCCTCAGCTGGGCAGGTCTATAGCCGGGGGCAGGATTCTATCTCTTTGGGAGGGCCCCTGTCAGGTTGCCCCGGGAAGGAGGGGCTTTTACACCCTCTCGTTGCTTTAGGGTCACAGCCCATCACCTCTTGCACCTCCCAGCCCCAACCTTTCTGGAGGAGTTAAAGAGCTGACCTGACCTGAATGAAGAGGCGGAGCCTCGGACTACCAAGGAGCCTGTGGCTCGGTTCCTTTGTCCATCAGTGGGAGAACTGTTTGGGTTTGTTTTGGTTCGGGGCCACATGGGTTGCCAAGGATCAAACCCGGCCAGCCACGTGAAAGCTGTACCATTGCTCTAGCCCCTATAGTGGATTAAAAAAGACTGATCCCTCCTTGATGATGGTGGAGATGTAGCAATTCTGTCCATCAAAAGCAGCACCATGTGGGGCCAGAGAGCTAGGAAGTACAGTGGGCACACGCTGCCTTGCACACAGCCAAAGTGGGCTCGGTCATCAGCAGCCCAGAGGGCGTCCTGAGCACCCCTAGAAGTGATTCCTGAGTGTAGAGTAAGCCCTGAGCATTGTCAGGTGTCACCCCAAAACAACACCAACAAAAAAGAACCATTTGAAACTACCGTAAACCGTATTACCTCAAAACTAAATACTTAAACCTTTTTTTTTAAAATAACGGTGCACTAAAAATATGAATTTGTCAAAACAGCCTCATTTCAAAGCCACCAACAAATGTGCGTTCCTGGATGAATGTACCAAGAAGGACAGGTCAGGAGGGAGAGCTCGGGGGTTAAGGCGCAGGCCCTGTGTGTAGCAGACCCCAGTATGATCCCAGCTCAGCAGGTCCCCACCACGGAGAGCCACTCCTGAAAACGGGACCCCGGTATGATCCCAGCTCAGCAGGTCCCCACCACGGAGAGCCACTCCTGAAAATGGGACCCCGGTATGATCCCAGCTCAGCATGCCCCCACCACGGAGAGCCACTCCTGAAAACAGGGGACCCCGGTATGATCCCCAGCTCAGCATGTCCCCACCACGGAGAGCCACTCCCTGAAAACAGGGGGACCCCGGTATGATCCCCAGCTCAGCATGTCCCCACCACGGAGAGCCACTCCTGAAAACAGGGGACCCCGGTATGATCCCCAGCTCAGCAGGTCCCCACCATGCAGAACGACTCCTGAAAACAGGGGACCCCGGTATGATCCCCAGCTCAGCATGTCCCCACCACGGAGAGCCACTCCTGAAAACAGGGGACCCCGTATGATCCCCAGCTCAGCAGGTCCCCACCACGGAGAGCCACTCCTGAAAACAGGGGACCCCAGTATGATCCCCAGCTCAGCAGGTCCCCACCACGGAGAGCGACTCCTGAAAACAGGGGGACCCCGGTATGATCCCAGCTCAGCATGTCCCCACCACGGAGAGCCACTCCTGAAAACAGGGCCAGGAGGAGCCCCCCAGTATCACCTGAGTGGCCCACACCCCTCAACCAGAGGAACCCCCGGGGCTTACCTGCGCATATGCGCTCTGGGTCACCTTCCGCAAGTCATCCTGCGCCGCGGTTGTGATCCGCCCAAAGAAGATCTCCTCGGCCACGCGCCCCCAGCGCCATGCACATCCGGTCCAAGAGCTGCTCCTTGGTGTACAGGTACTGCTCCTTGGGGAGGTACTGAGCATAGCCCAGGCCTTTGCCCCGCGGGATGATGGAGACCTGGCAAGCAGGAGACAGGCAGCGTGCCGAGGAGCTCTGAGCCAAGTTCACCCTCCTCCTCAAGACAAGGAAGCCTGAGGGCGGGCGATGCTCCAGCCTCGGGAGTGCGGCAGCAGGGATGCTCAGGAAAAGCCACCCCTCTAAAGACAGCTTCACCCGACACCCGCACGCTCGCTGACACTACTGCAGGCGTGTGACCTACACCCTGAACGATAATAAAACACATCTACCAGGTTTTTATGGAGCAACTTAAAAAAAGATGAACTTCCTTAGAGTTCTACGAAGTCTCTTTCTGCACTGCAGAACTGAAACTAGTTCTACCCAGTTCTACGAGGCGACTGAAATCACTCCGCTCAGACAGAAGAGTCTCTAGTGACAGAATCTCCGGCAGCACAGGCATGGGGCAGACGGTGTGCGGCCTTTCACTCAGACCCTCCCGAGGGCCAGAGACAGCACAGCAGGTAGGTGACTGACTTGCCTTGCACGTGGCCAGCCTGGGTTCGATTCCCGGCATCCCATATGTCCCCAGGACCTGAGTGCAGAGCCACCCCCTGACATCACCAGGGTGAACCGAAAAGCAAATAAAAAGGAAGAAATGAGTGATCTCTGAGCACAGCGCCAGGAGCAGTCCTGAGCACTGCTGGGGCAGCCCCCAAACCAAAACAACCCACACATCCCCGTTCCCCCATAAAAGCCCAAAGCGAGTCAACTATGTTAAGTGTATACCACACCACTACCGTGCTACATTTCTTTTCTTCTTTTTTTGCTCTTTGGGTCACACCCGGCAATGCTCAGGACTTACTCCCTGATGGTGCTTGGGGGACCATATAGGATGCCAGGGATCGAACCCGGGTCAGCTGCCTGCAAGGCAAATACCCCACCCGCTGTGCTATGGCTGCGCCCCTACTGCGCTACATTTCTACTAGCTCAAACATGAGGTAACAAGGTGCTGCCACATTCCCTTCTTTGGTCGGAGAATGCTGCAGTTCTTTAGGTCAGCTATTGCTCCGAATAAGCCTTACTATTTCCTTAAGCCTAAATACTGCTTTGGTGAAAGGGAATTTTAACTAGGTTTTGCAAGCTTTTGTTATACAGGGATTTCACTTTCCATGGTTTTTGGATCACATCTGGCAGGGTTCAGGGCTAACTCCTGGCTCTGTCTCGGGAATGACTCCTGGTGGTACTAGGGGACAGTGAGGTGCTGGGAATCAAATTCAGGTTGGCTGGTACTAGAGTCTTACTTGCTGTACCATCACCTTTCATTAAGTTCCTCTTGTATCACTTCCCTTGTTCATCGATTTGCTCGAGCAGGCACCAGTAACATCTCCATATGTCCCTGTCGAGTGCTAGTGTAGCCCAAGGGCATCTGCTCATTAAATTTATTTTTCAGTATTTAATCTTTTGACCTATATATTTAGATCAATTTGTATATTACTAGATGGACTTATTGTGCTATAATTATGAGAGATCACATGAAAACCTCTTATCAGTTTGGGAAGAAATGCTAGACTAATATTCTATGAACATCATGTACCCCCTTATTTTTAAGGTTCTTTATTTCAATATTGCACCTCCATATAGTTTGAAAATTATATTCCTTTTTTTTCCTGCTTTTTGGGTCACACCCAGCAATGCTCAGGGATTACTCCTGCTCTGCATTCAGGAATCACTCCTGGCAGTGCTCGGGGGTCCATATGGGATGCTGGAGATCGAACCCAGGTTGGCGCGCCAAGGCAAACGCCCTACCTGCTGTGCCATCGCTCCGGCCCGGATTCCTATTTATTTCATGGTTCGGATGCTGTCGTTAAGGAAACCGTAACAAATTCATTTTAAATGTTTAGTGCTAAGACGTCTGCAATACAACTGAGGGGCCGGGGCCAGTTCGAGGAGCAGGGCGCTGCCTTGCAGAGCCAACCTGGGTTCGAGCCCAGCAGCCCACACGTCCCCAGCAGAGTCAGCAGTGACCACGAGCATCACCTGGTGTGGCCCAAAACAAAACCAAAAGGGGGAAGAGATGCGACTGAGCCTCCTACGCCCACACTGACCGGCACTGGCGAGTCACTTACTGGCCACCCTGTGGCGTGCAGCTGCTCACGCCTCCCGCGCACATCCCACCATCTCCCGCACGGCTCCATACCTTTAAGAGCGGGTCCGCGTGTTCCAGGTACCAGCCAGCCACCGCGTGACCGGCTTCGTGGTAGGCCACTGTCTTCTTCTCCTCGGGCTGCAAAACCTGGGTTTTTTTCTCCAAGCCTGTCAGATGAGTAACGAAACCCCTATAGCTGATGCTTTTATAATGACAACAAAATGAGTTCCGTAATGCTTCGTTACCTTACCTAAAGTATGATTTAGAGACTGCCTAAGGCAATCAAAAATTCCTGCCAATCGAGGTCAAAGAGAAAAGGCAAAGGAGCAGCTTCCAAGCAAATCTATCCAGTAGAGGGCTGGAATGATAGGACTGCGGGCAGGCCATTTGCCTTGCACACGGGTGACCGAGGTTCGGGCCCAGGTACCCCTAATGGTCTCCAGAGACTGCCAGCATGGCTGTGCCGCCCAATTCAGTTCAAAAGGAACAGACATGATACTTCCTTGCACCCCTGTCTTGGGAGGGTTACCAAGCAGCGCTCAATCACTCAGGTACACTCTGCACCGCGCGGGAAGGCCGGGTTCCGTCCCAGCGCCACATGGCCCTCCAGCATTGCCAGGGATCACCCCTGAATACCACCAGGTGTGGCCCCAACAGTGAGGCCGGGTTCCGTCCCAGCACCACACGGCCCTCCAGCATTGCCGGGTGACCCTGAACACCACCAGGTGTGGCCCCAACAGTGAGGCCGGGGTCCGTCCCAGCACCACACGGCCCTCCAGCATTGCCGGGTGACCCTGAACACCACCAGGTGTGGCCCCAACAGTGAGGCCGGGGTCCGTCCCAGCACCACATGGCCCTCCAGCATTGCCAGGGATCACCCCTGAACACCACCAGGTGTGGCCCCAACAGTGCCCTCGGCCACCACCAAGATCCCATAGAGCAAATACACTTTGCGCCATGCCTAATACCAGGCTTACTTTCCTCTTAACTCTTGTTTCTGAGTCACATATCTTCTCCGGGGAAATAAAACACAAATGTGCATAAAAAATATCTAGGTCAATGTGAGTACAAGTCACAGAAAATATGGAAAGAACTCGGTTTAATCTAGGGATTTAGAGGGACCACATGGAGTAAGCAAGACGCAGCAGTGAGAGCATTCCCTGTGTTCCTCACGAGGAGAGAGAAGCTGTCGGTGCGGACTACCAGAGAGCCAGGAGCAACGCCACACCGCAGCCAACAGACGGGAATGGCGCTGATAGCAGGTTCTCCCCACTGAACTACTCCAGGAGCAACGCCACACCGCAGCCAACAGACGGGAATGGCGCGGACAAGCAGGTTCTCCCCACTGAGCTACTCAAAGCGCTCACAATGCGATCATCTGAAATGCTTATTCTTCCGGGAAGAATGTCACACCCAGCTGTGTGCAGGACTTATTCCTGGCTCTGTACTCAGGAATCCCTCCTGGCAGTGCTTGGGACCCCCTGGGATGCCGGGAGGGGCATTTGATAACCCAGGTCAGCCACGTATAAGGCTAAGCCCTACCAGCCGCACCACCGTCGGGTCGCCTGAAATGCTTTTCCTGAATCACTGCTGAGGACACATTCACTAGCGCCTCTGCAGAGGGAGCACACAGCGCTGTGAGCCCCAGAGCCTCAGCGGACACTTAGGAATCCAACTTGCTCCTTCCCACCCCACTGCAATGGCTGAGCCCATGGTTACAAACAATACACGCTGCCAAACCAGAGGGCGTTTTTCTTTTCCGTCACCCCGGCTGTGCTCAGGATCACTCCTGGCCATGCTAGGGACCGCCTGGTACCGAGATCGGAACCCAGGCCTCCCACATGCACAGCGGAGCCCAGATCATAAGCTCTCTGGGGCACAGAGATCATCCTCTCGAGCACCCCGGCAGCTCCATCGACCGTGACTCCTTCAACACGCCCCCGCCCCTCCCGTCTCCCTAGGCTTCCTTTCCCGCCGCCTGTTGATACCTTACTCAGGAGCATGCGGGCCCTGCTGACTGTGAAGCCTTCTCTGCCCACTGCTACTGAGAGTGGCCCCTCCTCCCTCCAAAGTCCCCACAGGCCCCCCTGACGGCACCTGAGAGAGAGGCTGTCCTCTCGCCTACTCCTGTGGGTACCAGCCTAGTGCTTGGGATCTCGCAGCTATGCTCATTTTCTCTCTCCAGGCTGGATCTTCTGTATTGCTCGATCATGTGACTTATTTAGTTACGCCACATGTTTAGCCTCTGGGGAAAAGATGTGATCCCCGTTGGTTCAAGACTAGTTAGAGAGGGCCAGAGCGATCGCACAGCGGGAAGAGATCACAGCTCTCAAGCATTTCTTTGGCCTCTCGGCCGAGTTCCTTACCCCCAATCACCCGCTCAATCGCTTGCTCAAAATGTTTCTCATTTATGGCATCTGCAAGGTGTCTCGCAGCAATCAAAGCAGCTTCATTACAGACGTTAGCGACATCAGCGCCTGTGAAGGAACATGACAACAGCGCACAGGTCACATACACGCATCCGCCACACGTTACGGCCACCAAATCCACAGCCAACTTCTCAGCTGGCGAGGACCAAAAACGGGATTTTAAAGTTTAAGTAAAATCAGTCTTGGTCATGATAGCCCTGAGCTCTTCCAGCATCCGGTAAGAGGCTGGTACAACCCTCGGAACTGAACTGCTAGTCCAGGAGCACACAGTGGCCACAGGAAACGATTTACCTTTGGAGTCTCACAGCAGCAGACTACAGAGCATTTAAAAATGTCCACTAGTTAAAGGGGCTTCTACCACTGTCAGGAAATGCCTTTACATGACCTGTATATTAAGGCGATGCTAAATTTAATGAAAAGTCTAATATTCAAATAACCCAGGACACCCGGTTAAACAACGAAAGTTAACCATGCGAGTGAGTGACTACTTTCAAGGACCCTATAACTTGTTCTTCCCTTAAATTAACTTTCAAGTTAAACATACAGTAGCACAAGTAGCACAACACACGATGTGCTCAGTAAGCAGAGACTGAAATGCCCAGGGACAAGTAAGAACGGCCGAGGGACCATCTGTGTTGTTGGCCTTCCCAGAGCGCAGAGCTCATCCAGGCTATCAAGCCCTTCCCACGTCCCCTGCTTGTGGCGGAGCCCCGGAGCTGCCGGCCCCGAGTCACGCGGAACTGTGACTGTGCCTTGGGGGGACGGAATAGGAGGCTCCACGTCTAACCCGGACTCTCCTCACTGAATCACCTCCCTGGTCCCAAACGGTCCTTTTATTTTTCCTCAACTCTGACTATGAAAAAGAAAAGTGGAGACAGGAATGAGAAAAAAGGGTCAGATTTTACGTGGATGCAGAAACTCCTGGAATAAGCACATAAGAGACCTGGCGTCACTAATCACTTAACCCCGAGGCTGACTAGACACAGCACTGGCAAGAACGTGAAGAGACCGGAACCCCCACAGGTTGCTGGAGGAAGGTAACAGCCACTCTGGCAAACATCTCCGGCAGTGGGGTCGGAGCGATAGTCCAGTGGGGAGGGCATTTGCCTTGCACGCAGCCGACCTGGGGTTCGATCCTGGCATCCCATATGGTCCCCTGAGCACTGCCAGGAGTAATTCCTGAGTGCAGAGCCAGGAGTAACCCCTGAGTATTGCCAGGTGTGACCCAAAAAGCAAAAAAAAAATCTCAGCAGTACTTTATAAGCAGGGTCGGAGACATCAGAGGGTGGGTGTCTGCCCTGCATGCGGCTGGTCCAGGTATGAGGCCCCCTGAGGCCCCCTCAGGAGGGAAGCCTGAACAGAGACAGGAATTAAGTGTCTTAAGCACTGGTGGGTGTGGCCCTGGCAGGGAAAACTGAGGTCACACGATGCACCCAGGAAACCTCAGCTAGAGAGAATAAGTGGAGATAGACCTGAAATCTGTCACTGTCTTAAGGAACTTAACACGGGCCAGCAGGCGATGCACAACTCACCTGAAAACCCGGGCGTTAAGGAGGCAAGTTTTCTGGCGAAGTTTCTCCTTTTCAGGGCACTATCCAATTTCAATGGTCTGAGGTGAACTTTGAAAATAGAGGCTCTTCCCTTTATGTCTGGTGGTCCTAGAGAAGTGAAAAAAAAAAAAAATCAGTCCAGCAGTCATAGCTTTCCTCAGGGGAACCACGTGAGCCCCCGTGGAGACTGTCTCACCAATAAAGATCTGCCTGTCGGAGCCGCCCTGGCCTCATCAGAGCAGGGTCTAGGATATCTGGTCGGTTGGTGCCTCGCGAATGACGACGCTCGTTGTTGTATTAAAAACCTGAAAAGACAACGATCAGGTAGCAGAAGACAGTGAGCGAGAGTGCTGCTGTCAACACCAAGCACAGGGCTAGGAGTGACAGCAAGGCGGGAGGGCGCTGGCCCTGCACACGGCTGACCGGGCTGGGGTGCTGGCCCTGCACACGGCTGGCCCGGCTGGGGTGCTGGCCCTGCACACGGCTGACCCGGGCTGGGGCGCTGGCCCTGCACACGGCTGACCGCGGCTGGGGCGCTGGCCCTGCACACGGCTGACCTGGCTGGGGCGCTGGCCCTGCACACGGCTGGCCTGGGCTGGGGCGCTGGCCCTGCACACGGCTGGCCCGGCTGGGGCGCTGGCCCTGCACACGGCTGGCCTGGGCTGGGGCGCTGGCCCTGCTGTATTTAGAGGTGACTACATGAGTATGCCACCTGCACGGCAAGCTGCCCATGTCATATTTGATATGCCAGATACCAGTAACAATTATGTTAGGTCATTCCTATGACCTGATGGAATGGTTTGAGGCTCTTTATGTTCCTGGAGCGAGCAGATGCCCTTGGCTCTACTAGCATGAGGCAGGTCATATGGAGATGTTACTGGGGGCCCGCCCGAGCCAATCGATGATGAATGGGAAGATAGCGATAGTGATTATTTGTACTAGTATAAAGTCTTCAAAAACGGGCTGTTTCGGGGCTGGAGCAGTAGTACAGTGGGGAGGGCGTTTGCCTTGCACACAGCTGATCCGGGTTCAATCCCCGCATCCCATATGGTCCCGCGGGCACCGCCAGGAGTAATTCAGGAGTGTAGAGTCAGGAGTAACCCCTGAGCCCTGCTGGGTATGATGACCAAAAAGAAAAAAAAAGGGGGTGCTTCAAGAATGTTTTTTGGGGTGGCACTCAGTACAAGCGCACTGAATGTTCACTCACGGGCGCCCAACGCAAATGAGACTCTGCCTTAGACCGAGAGGCCCAGCGCTCACACCGTCCATCTCCACCAGCAGCTGGTTGAGCGTGTTCTCCTGCTCACTCTGCCCCCGAGTTGCCTCTTCCTCGCTTTCTCCCCACAGCGTCGATTTCATCGATGAAGAGGATGCAAGGGGCATTCTTCCGAGCAAGGGAAAACAAGTCTCGAACCTGGACAAAAGACAACCACGAGGAGTTACCTGAAAATTAAGTATCATTTGTCCTCTGAATACAAGTTTTAATCCCTTAGGAAGATGACTGATTTACTTAAATATTCTTTTTTTTTGGGGGGGAGGGAGAGCTGGAACAATAGCACATCAGAGAAGGCGTTTGCCTTGCACATGGCCAACCCGGTTCAATCCCCACAACCCATATGGTCCCCGAGCACTGCCAGGAGCAACGCCTGAGTATTACCAGGTGTGACCCAAAAAAGCAAAACAAAACAACAGAAATATATATATATATATATATATTTTTTGGCAACACCCAGCGATTCTCCACACTAACTCCTGACTCTGTCTGTGCTCAGGGTCACCCAAGCGGGTGTGGGGAACATCCGGTGCAGGTATCAAACCCAGATCGGCCAAGTGCAAGGCAAGCACCCCACCTACTGTACCCTTTCTCCAGCCCGTGTGTGTGTTTTAATACCAAGAAATACTACATATTTTGGAAAAAAAAAAAAAACAGGTTACTGTAGTACCATAAATTGTAATCTGTTAAATACTCAAACTAGGGGCTGGAGCGATAGTCCCTGCGCGTAGGCCATTTGCCTTGAACGCGGCTGGCCTGTGCCGCCCGGGTTTGATCCCCGCATCCCATACGGTCCCCAAGCACCGCCAGGAGTAATTTTTTTTTTTTTTTTTTGCATTTTGTGTCACACCCGGCAGTGCTCAGGGGTCACTCCTGGCTCTGCACTCAAGAATTACTTCTGGAGGTGCTCAGGGGACCATATGGGATGCCGGGATCGAACCCAGGCCCTGCGTGCAAGGCAAACGCCCTACCCGCTGGGCTATCCGCCCGGCCCTTTCTTTTTTTTTTTTTTTTTTCCGCCAAGAGTAATTCCTGAGTGCTGAGCCAGGAGAAACCCCTGAGCATTGCCGGTGTGTGACCCAAAAAAGCAAAAACAAAACAAAACAAAACAAGAACCCCTCAAACTAGCCTGAGTCACATGCACGACTCCAGACACTAACCGAGAACACTTAAACAGCAGCACTGGCGCTGTCCGCCCGCCTCCAACCCCCAGTGACTGCCCCAGAAGAGCATGGTACCCTGCCATAGCCCACGGCTGCAGCAGTTGCTAAAGGAACACAAACTCAAAATGGATCTGAGAGCTAAAGGTGAGAGCCAAAACCCAGATAAACAAAACAGAAGTAAATGTTTCGGACCTGATTTGACAACAGATTCTCAGATCTGACACCAAAAGCAAGAGCAATAAAAGAAAAAAGACACATTGGATGCCGCCGAAGTCTAAACAAGGCAGAGACCGACCAGCAACAGAGCGGGCAGGTGCCGGCCTCTCTGAGACGAGCCACGAGTAAGCCTGAGCACTGCTGGATAGGGCCCCAAAACAACAAACTTTTGCTTTTGGGGTCATACCTGGTGATGCCCAGGGGTTATCCTGGCTCTGCCCTCAGTAATTACTCAGGGCAGTACCGGGAGGACCATAAGGGATGCCAGGTCGGCTGCGTGCAAGGCAAATGCCCTACCTGCTGTACTATCGCCTTGGCTCCATAACAAACATTTAAAGGCGCCATGGAGATAACACAGCAGGAAAGGCCCCCACCTTGCAAGTGCATAGTTAACCAGAGATCTATCCCGGGACCTCATATAGTCTGAGTCCCGCCATAAATGATCCCTGAGCACAGAGCAGGAACAGGCCCTGAGCACAGCAGTGTGGCCCCCAAAAAACAACCCAAAAGAAACTAACACGTACTTTTACTATCACAAAAGTGGGGGAAAAAAACACGATGACGAAACACCTCACGAATCATTTAGCAGGCTAGGAACTGAGGTGCAGGATGTATTTTTCCATCTCTCCCGGTCAGCAGCAGAAGCACCAACTGCAGCCCAGCTGGGCAGGGCTAGAGGGGGCAGCAGCTAAGCCTCTCTGCCCGACAGGACAGTTCCGGGCAGGGTGAGAGGGGCAGCAGCTAAGCCTCTCTGCCCGACAGGACAGTTCCGGGCAGTGGAAGGGAAGGGGGCATCAGGGGGGGCGCCTCAGGACAGACGAAACACTTACTCTAGCTGGACCCACACCAACAAACATCTCCAAGAACTCAGAGCCACTGACAGTGATGAAGGGGACGTTGGCTTCTCCAGCTGTGGCCTTGGCAAGCAGCGTTTTCCCGTGCCAGGAGGACCGGTGAGAATGGCGCCCTGCGGCCACGGAGGAGAGAATGAATTTACCTCAATTTCAGAAGGGCAAACTTGTGTGCCACAAACATTCTCAGTATACATCTCTTTAAATGTGACTAATACTTAGTAAACATCGCTTTAAACATTTCAACTGTGGAAGAACAATCTTATATCAGTAACCAAGCCAAAAAATAATAATATTAATTAGATCGAGGAATATGACATCTTTTTTGTTTGTTTTGTTTTTTTAGGGTCATACCCAGCAATGCTCAGGCATCACTCCTGGCAGTGCTCGGGGGACCACATGGGATGCCGGGGATCGAACCTGGGTGGGCCGCATGCAAGGCAAGCGCCCGACCCGCTGTGCTATCGCTCCGGCCCTGAAGCTATGACATCTTAAATACTTTGCTCATTTTACTTTTACTGCTGCTTTCTGAGATCTCCCTCAGTTTACAACAGGTATCTTATAGTGGGAATCTATTCATAAACCAGCTGAAGTTCATGTCAACAACTCAAGGAGGCACAAACACAAGACACGACCTTCGTCTTATTTTTCTTCCCTTTAAAACTTCACAAATTAAAACATAGTGACCAATAATAAACTTAGGTAAAAACGATAATGTGCTTTCTCAAATATAATCACAAAATATGGCCTTTGTGTATAGGGCAGGGCATACAAATGCAGGAAGAGATTCCCTGTGTAAAGGAACCGCTGGGATGGCGGCAAGGAACGAGGCCAACGGCCTCCCTGAACTCTAGCACACGAGGTCCCAGAGCCAGGCCCAGGCCCTTCGTTCCTGCTGTGGGCAACACAGCGGACTTCGAAGGCGTTAGAGCCGCGGAGAGGTCGCCACCTTTACCCCCGGACTGGAGGAGGAGGAAGGCGAAGGGGAAAAGGCCTCCAGAGAGCATGACCTCTCCAGAATCACGGCTGGAGCAGCAGCACAGCGGGAGGGCGTTGGCCTCGCATGCAGCGGACCTGGAGTCCCTCCCCGGCATCCCAGATGGTCCCCGAGCACAGCCAGAAGGAAGCCCTGAGCACCACTGGGTGTGGCCCAAAACCAAAGCCAGGAACACACAAACCAAGCACACACAGAACACACACGCTCCCATCCACCAGAACGGACCCAACAGACTCAACTTCATCAGAGTAAGATGAGGAAGGAGAAGGTTAAAAAAGGACCATAGCGGGCGGAGCGATAGTCCAGAGGGTAGGGCGTTTGCCTTGACCGGCCGGCCTGTGCCGGCCCAGATTCGATCCCCGCATCCCCATATGGTCCCCTGAGCACCGCCAGGAGTAATTCGAGTAACTCAGGAGTAATTCCAGGAGTAGCCCCTGAGCATTGCCGGGTGTGACCCAAAAAGGAAAAAAAAAAGGACCACAGCAACCCAATTTCATAAAATGATTCCCTTCAGAGATCCAGAAATAGCTTC
>JAJIBD010015491.1:0-30433 GCA_021461705.1 Cryptotis parvus | reverse complement strand
GTATGATGTGACCACAGATTTAACTGTGGCAGATTGGTAGGAATAAAGGAGTGTAGGGACTTAGGCCTTGAAGTCTTATGCTTTTCTTAAAATTAAAACATAAATTAAAAATTGGTAGCTTCTCAGATAAATATAACTGAGAGGTATATTAAATTAGACTTTTTGTTTTTTTAATTTTATGAATATGTTGCTCACATTTTAAAATTGAGCTCTTCTACACTATTCACAATAACCAGAATCTGAAAACAACCAGAGTGCCTGATAACAGATGACTGGATACAGAAGCTGTGGTACATCTACACAATAGAATGCTATGCAGCTTTTAGGAAAAATGAAGTAATGAAATTTGCCTGTAAATGGATGGACATGGAGAGGATCATGCTGAGTGAAATTCAGCATGAGGGAAAAGGACAGATATAGAATGACTTCTTTCATTTGAGGGATATAAAAAAATAGTATGATACCAATATCCAAGGCCAGGCAAAACATGGATCAGGAGGACTTGTCAGTGGGTGGAATCTACCGGAAGCGTGTGGGAGTCAGAGGTTAGGTAAGACAGAGAATGGACCAGTGTACTAATAATTGTTGGAAATGATAATACCAGCCTAGAATTTAGCATTGAATATAGGCAAAGGAATATACATTAGACAACCTCTAAATGTCTGTATTGCAAGCCACAATGTGTAAGAAGACAGAGAGAGAGAGAGAGAAGGTGAGAGAGATAAAGACAGAGAAAGAGATATAGGAGGAGGTAAAGTACCTTCCATAGAGGCAGGCCTGGGGACAGGGGTGGGGATCAGGGCACATTGGTGTTAGGAAATGTGCACTGGTGGAGGGATGGGTGCTCTTCTGCATAAAAATCCTGATAACCAACTTCTCTTATAAAATTAAATCTAGCCTACATTTTTGCTTGAAAGCAGTAATTTGGGAAAGAGTAAAGGCTGTTTCCTTTAGAGACAGGATAGATGATCAATAAATATTTACTGAATGGCAAATGAATGCACAAAAATAGAGACCTGTTGGTCAGGCTGGATCTTTCTTAGCCTGAAAGAGAATGTGATTTAAGACCAAGTTCCAGATATGCTAGTAAATGTTTAACAACTAAGTCTTTGGGGGAGAAAGAGTCCTGATTTATAGTGTTTGCCATTTTTTTTTGTGTTGTAATTATTCCCACCATGGGTGAATTCAAGTCACAAACATAATGTCATGAAGACTAAACTAAAGACAAGTATGGTCATGTCCCATGAGAAGGTCCAAGTCAGCTATAGGACAAAACTTATAGATGTGAGGGTCCAATTCCCCACACCATTGAAACAATGACCTTCTGAACAGTCCTGGAACATGGCAGGCACTCGATAAATGTTTATTACACCTGTATGTGAATGGATTAAAGCCCACAATGGGAAATTTGTGGAGAACAGGGAAGACTAAAAAAGGATATGCTGGGGCCACAAATAAGGGTTTATCATTTCTTTTGACAAGTCACCTTTCAGTGTTTTAGATTTTTCCTTTACTCAAATGAAGAGCAAAGAAGACTGCTCTGAATTATTTTATAACTCATTGAGGTGTGATATTGGCCCCTTATCAACTGATGCAGTTCTCTTTAAAAAAGTATCACTGATATGATAAAAGGATATTTGTTAGGAGACATCATCCCCTAACTAGTTGGTTTACTCTGTATCACTGTATCACTGTCTTCCCGTTTATCATTGATTTGCTCGAAGCAGGCACAAGTATCACTGTATCACTGTCTTCCCGTTCATCATCGATTTGCTCGAGCTGGGCACCAGTAACATCTCCATATGACCTGTCTCATGCAAGTAAAGCCCAAGGGCGCCTGCTTGCTCCAGGAACAAAAGAGCCTCAAACCATTCCATCAGGACACGGGAATGAGATAATTGTTACTGGTATCTGGCATATCAAATACGACATGGGTAGCTTCCAGGCTCTGCCGTGCAGGTAGCATACTCTTGTAGTCATCTCAAAATGAAGCATTTATTGATGAACCACGCGCCGCCGCTGCGCTAGCTGCGCTGTGATAGGCTGGTCTGCTGGGTGGAGTTCTGACGAAGGGGAAGTATGGATGTGGAAAATGGAGGTCCTCATGGAGTGGAGGGTCATCTGGCTTGTTGTGAGGCTCTGCTGGGGTGGCGGGCCAGGGCTAGAACCTGCCATCCCTCCTGGGCACCTCATGAGCGGCTGGGCACAGTGAGAGCCAGTAGCAGCTCTGTCCCATGTCTATCTCTGGATCAGCATACCTGGGCCGGATTAAAAAAGACTGCAGCAGGGTGGATCTCGATGAGCTGGGCTGTGATAGGCTGGTTTGCTGACTGGAATTCTGACGGAGGGGGAAGTTCAGATGTGGAAAATGGAGGTCCTCATGGAGTGGGGGGGTCATCTGGCTTGTTGTGAGGCTCTGCTGGGGTGGCGGGCCAGGGCTAGAACCTGCCATCCCTCCCAGACGACCCCTCCACTCCATGAGGACCTCCATTTTCCACATCCGGACTTCCCCCCTCCAGAACTCCACCCAGCAGACCAGCCTATCACAGCCCGGCTCATCGAGATCCACCCCTGCTGCAGTTTTTTTAATCCGCCCAGGTATGCTTATCCAGAGACAGACATTGGGCAGAGCTACTTGGCTTCACTGTGCCCAGCCACTACGAGGTGCCCGGGAGGGTGGCAGGTTCTCAGCCCTGGCCTGCCAACCCTGCAGAGCCTCATAACAAGCCAGATGACCCTCCACTCCGTGAGGACCCCATTTTCCACATCTGGACTTCCCCTCAGAACTCCACCCAGCAGACAAGCCTATCACAGCCTGGCTCATGGAGATCCACCCTGCTGCAGTCCTTTTAATCTGGCCCAGGTATGATGATCCTGAGACAGACATGGGGCAGAGCTGCTACTGGCTCCTCACTGTGCCCAGTAGGAGTCCAAGGGCACCTGCTTGCTCCAGGAACATAAAGAGCCTCAAACCATTCCATCAGGTCATGGGAATGAGGTCTATAATTGTTACTGGCATTTAGCAAACCAAATACGACATGGGTAGTTTGCCAGACTCTGCCGTGCGGGTAGCATACTCTTGTAGTCATCTCAAAATCCAGCATATATTGATGAAATGCGCTGGCCGCAAGCAGCTGCGCCAAGCCGGGCTATGATAGGCTGGTCTGCTGGGTGGAGTTCTGATGAGGGGAAAGTCCGGATGTGGAAAATGGAGACCCTCATGGAGTGGGGGGGGTCGTCTGGCTTGTTGCAAGGCTCTGCTGGGATGGCGGGCCAGGGCTAGAACCTGCCATCCCTCCTGGGCGCCACATGAGTAGCTGGGTACAGGGAGAGCCAGTGGCAGCTCTGCCCCATGTCTGTGAGTCTCTGGATCAGCATAATTAGGCCAGATTAAAAAAGACTGCTGCAGGATGGATCTCGATGAGCCAGGCTGTGATAGGCTGGTCTGCTGGGTGGAGTTCTGACGAGGGGAAAGTCCGGATGTGGAAAATGGAGGCCCTTATGGAGTGGGGGGTCGTCTGGCTTGTTGTGAGGCTCTACTGGGGTGGCGGGCGAGGACTAGAACCTGCCATCTCTCCTGGGCACCTCATGAGCCACTGGGCACAGGGAGAGCCAGTAGCAGCTCCCCATGTTTACTCTGTAGTTCCTTAAAATTGTTTCTCAGATCTCTGATCCTCAATGAACCGTATCTCCCTATATTTACATCCTTGTGAATTTGTTCCTTTTGAGCCTGATTTAGACCTTGACCTTGTCACTCTGAGTGCCATCAGAGGCAAATAAGGACTGATTTACTTTATTGTTCTGTCTTTTCTTTTAATTTGTTTTTTTTTTTTATTTGTTTGTTTGTAGGTGATATCTGGCAGTGCTTATAGCCTACTCCTGACTTTGTTCTTATGGATCATTCCTGGTGATGTTCAGAGAACCACATGTAGTTTCAGGGATCAACAGCATATAAGGAAAGTATAATAACCCTGTACTATCTCTCTGAATCAGTAATGATCCAATTTTAGTTTGGGCACCAAGAGACGCATTGTTTCCAGAACTCTTGAACATAGGATATTTGGCTACCCTAATTGGAGGGCCATGCATAATAGCAAATGAGAGTTTACGGGGGGAAAGAAGAGACCCTGAAACTACTTGAAAAGAGAACAAGAGACCCAACATTACAGAGGGGCCATCTCCCCATAGGACTTCCCAAAGAACGTGCCTTCAGGTATGTGTGAATGTGTCCACAAATAAGACTAGAAGGATCAGAACTGCCCAGCAAACGTAGATCAGATTGTAGAATGATGTGCAAACAAAATGTGCTGCATTACTGTTAGGAAGAATAAAGTTATGAAATTTGCCTATAAATGGATGGACATGGAGAGGATTATTTTGAGTGAAATTAGCCAGAAGGAAAAAGACAGATAGGAATGACTGCATTTATTTGCATCATATATATATATATGATGCAAATAAATATATATAATATATATGATGCAAATAAATATATAATGCAAATAAATATATATTATATATATTATGATACCAATATCCAAGATCAGCGGATACATGGATTGGAGGCCTTGTCAAAGATGAAAATTACCACAAACATGTGGGAGTCAGAAGTTAGGTAAGACAGAGAAGGGAACAGTGTGCTAATAATTGTCGAAGTGCTAATACCAACCTAAAACTGAGCATTAAATACAGGAAAAAAAGATACACATGGTAACCTCTGAGTGTATGTATTGCAATCCACAATATGTAAGAGAAGGAAGAAAGAGAGAGAACCTATGGGAGGGGGGTTCATATTTGGGTTTTGGTCATTCAGTGTTTCAGCACCCATCCCTCTACCAGTGCCCATCTCCCACCACCAACTACCCGGTTCCCTCCCCCCCCCCAGCCCACCTCCATGGCAGGTTCTTTATTTCTTTCCCTTTCTCTCTCTTTCTCTTTTCCTTCCCTTCCAGACTATGGATTACAGAACATATATTAAAGGGTTGTCATGTGTATATTTTTGCCTGTATTTAATGCTCAGTTCTAGGTTGGTATTAGTACTTTCGACAATTGTTAGCACACTGTTCCATTTTCTGTCTTACCTAGCCTCTGACTTCCACACATTTGTGATAATTTCCACCTTTGACAAGACCTCCTGATATATGTTTCACTTGACCTTGGATATTGATATCATAATACAAACATGAACATCTTTGTAATTGTATATCTTATGGTGGTATAATAAAATATTAAAAATAAATAAATGAATAAATGAATAAACATGTGCTGCATTAAGCTTTTAAGTTCACTTAGGGTTTATACTAAATTAAAGAAGTAAGATTAAGTCAGCCATCAACACAAAACAGATCCAATTAATGAAGGGTTGCATAGCTATTAAAAGTATAAGGCAAGTGTAGTCTGATGCGAAATAATCACCAAGATGTATCCTCAGTGAGAAATAAGTATTCAGAGTCTTTATTGCATAAGTTTTATCATTCAATAGAAAAAGGAAGCATGTATGCTGGTAGGAAATAGACAGGAAAAGAGAAAGAGTCAAACACAGAGATGAGGAGAGAAAGAGGGTGAGAGAATGTTAGTGCATGGAACACTTCTTTTTCTTTCTTTTTTCCTTTTTTTTGCTTTTTTGGGTCACACCCAGCAATGCTCAGGGGTTTCTCCTGGCTCTGCACTCAGGAATCACTCCTGGCGGTGCTCGGGGACCATATGGGATGCCGGGGGTCGAACCCGGGCCGGCACAGGCCGGCCGTGCAAGGCAAACACCCCTACCCGCTGGGCTATCACTCTGGCCCCTGGAACATTTCTTTATATATAAAAATACATCAGAAACTATAAACACTATAAAGTTGGAATTAAAGATATCTATCCATTTGTCATGTATTTTATACAATATTCCTGTTTATTACTTAATAAAGTAATAGAAATGCTATTTGGACAAAATAGAAGCAAAAGTGAACTTTACTCACTTAATGTTTCAGATAATGAGCTGCAACATTGTAGTAACACTGTTATATTGACCTTGATGATACAGGTCTTTGACCAAATTTTACATGAAATTATGTGCAAGAATAAAAGAACTAAAAGCCTATTTGCCTTATGCATACACTTGTTCTTTGTCCCACTGCAAAGGGAGATCAAAGGGTTATTGACAGCAGTCTCAGATTACTTAGGTTGTGTTTTCCAAGTAGAAGTAGAGTCAAGGATTTTAGTGGAAGTAATTTATTTGGGGGAATGATTTTAAAAGGCATCTAAATGGGAGTGGATAAGTGTGACAAGAAAAATAAGGAAAATGAATAGTTCATAGCAAAGGTTTACACTGTGGCTGCCAGGCCTCACTTCCTCTGTGAGCCATGATTCAGCTCTGTTTGAGCTCATGTGAGCCATGTTTGACTCACCCAGAGGAAGGGATTTGAGAAATTTCTCCTCTGCTCCTAGATTCATCCATTTCCTTGCTACTTCCAACCTGCCTCTGATGGAAGCTGAACTGCTAGACAAAGTGTTGTTGGTGGAAGGGGTTGGGGTGAATACAGGAGGTTTGCAAGGCTACTGTTAGCATAGGCTACCCTAGGAGGAAAACCTTGGGTGAACACCATACTTTTCTCTAAGGACATACATTATTTTATGACAACTGCTTGAGACATAGAATTTCAAAAACATTTGAAGTTCCTCTGCACTTCCAGGTTTATACAAAGGAAGATGTGTATTGGGTGTCACGGTGTCTTGTACCTTACTGATAGTAATAATGTCCTTTGTCCGTAGATGGGCAGTGCATAAGTCTAGAGTGAGAAGAGGTGTCTCATAATCCTGAGAGCCAGCCCTTCCATCTATATCTTTGCCAGGAGCTATGGAAGTCTGGCATCATAACTCTTGGGACACTACTTGCCTTGTCAGGGATGCCCAGCTGCTAGTAAGACTAGAACAGATCTGGGTTGGTATACAAATGGGGTCTAGTTCACCAGGCAATGAGGGAAGTTGTGTCACGACCAGAAAGAGTATCTTGATAATACACATGGTCTTAAAGTAACATGGCACCACACTATGTTATTGCATCAATGAAAAATTTTCCTAAAATTTTTTAACGTGTATTCTCCAGACTATCAAACAAAGTTGGTAAGTACATGGGGGGAAAAGGTAATCACTAAAATGCAGTATCAGTTCTCTGAGAGTAGATCATATGTCATGTTATATCAACCAATTTCCATTTTATAAAAGCTTCTTGAGACATTGATCTAAGCAAGGCTCTGGACTTGTCACTCTTGCGGGCACTAGGGTCAAAAACACATATGATGAATACACAGTTAAAAGTGGTTTGTTGAGTTCAACCAACCATATTCATTTTCAATATGAAGTCTCTAGAGGTATGTCAGAGAGTTCTTTTTCATTTATCCCCATTGTGTTCAATATTCTTTCATCTATGATTTGTATGAAGACATGGTTGACATACTGATAAATTTATATATGACATATATAGGGCGGGGTATTCATATGTTTAGTGACAGAATCAGGATACAAATTTTGTTGGAGGGATAGGCTGTTAGAAGAGAAGCAAGCTTATACAACTTAAGATTCAAAGAATCTGTACTTAACATAAAACATCAAATACACCACATAGGGAGCTGAATTGACAGCAGTTAAATCAGAAAAGATCAGACAGTTTTAATTAACCCCAAAACTCAATATGATCCAGCAGTGGAGCTACTTTTTTTATTTAAAGTTATTTTAAGCTGCAGTGTTCTAGTATTATTTTCAGTTGAAGGACAGTGATAATCCTAATAGATTCTGCAAAGGTAATATTACATCTGGAATACAACATGCCCAGTTCTGGGTGAAAGGGTAAGCAATTATTTACAGGAAGGATTTGGAAAGCGTGTCAGGAGAAATGGTTATCAGCATGGGATAAACCGGATCAAAATGATATGTCCAAGGAATTAGGGTGACCTCTATCTGTTGAAGCACTTTGAGGTTTAAAAGGCAGTATGCTTATTCTTTGTCGAATGTTCTAGTCAGTTCTTGCTACATTAATACTGTGTTCATCCATAACCATGTCTGTTTATTTATTAGGTATGTGTAGGTAAGCTGGAGTATAACTAGTTTGATGGAGACAGGCTGGTCTTTGTTTCAAGTCACTGTCTGAATTCAGCTCTTTTCATGTATTTCTTTCTCTTTGGGAATCTTTTAGATCCCATGGGAATATTTTCTCACAGTGATGGGTGACACACATATGGGGATTGCCAAATGGACCCACATAGTAAAGGACTCCACTGGTATTTCATCAATTATATCCCAATTACCCAAATGCCCAAATGATTTAAAAAGTAAACTTCTTCCATTATGAGACTATAGGAAGGGAATGGAATTTTTTTATCATTAGTGAATAGCAGAATCGATAATTCAACTAATTTTATCTCATGAGTTGGTATGTACACATGAGAATTATTTATCTTCCCAACAGTTTTGGAAGCATATTGGTGAACCTGGCTGCGTCTTCAATTTCTCTTTTATCATAATAGTCTTTAATCTAGTGTAAAATAGTCCTTAGCGTGTCATTATCTCACCACCCAACATCCAATCCACCTCAAATCAGTTATCACACTCTGTGATTCAGTCAAAGTGAGCTCTAGCACTTCAGTGGATACAGTCTTTGCTTTTTGGAACTTTGCTGACTCAACACCACTTTTTCTCCTTCTCACAGGACCACGTTATACCTGCTACATTCAGGGAAAACCAGATACTATCATTATCTCACACCAGTGACGATGGTGTATTTCAAAAAGGACAGAACAAACTGTGTTGGAAGAGATGGGTAAATATCTCAGCCAGTGTTGTTAGGAATGGTCTCTGGTTCAACCCCTATGAAATAGTATGGAGGCTTTTCCAAACAGTAAGAATAGAATAGCTGTATGACTCAGTAATTTCACTTCTTGGTTTCTACCAGCAAAGACACAAAAAACATTCATTTGAATGAGCATATGTATACCACTAATCATTGTAGCACTGAGTACAATAGCTAGGATATGGAATCAACCTAGGCATCCAAAGACATGGGGGCTGGAGCGATAGCCCAGTGGGTAGGGCTTTTGCCTTGCATGCGGCTGGCCTGTGCCAGCTCGGGTTCGATCCCTGGCATCCCATATGGTCCCTCGAGCACCGCCAGGAGTAATTCCTGAGTGCAGAGCCAGGAGTAACCCCTGAGCATCGCCAGGTGTGACCCAAAAAGCAAAAAAAAAAAAACAAAAAAAAAACCCCACAAAAACAGATTAGTGGAAAAGGAAGTTGTAATATATATACACAATGGAATACTAAGCAATCATAAGGAACAATGAAATCATGCAATTGGCTGCAACTTGGATGGGACTGGAGAATCTCATGTTTAGTCAGAATAAGGACAAATAGTGGATGAGCTCACTTACCTGTGGTATATAAAATAATATGAAAAGGGAGTGCAAATGGCCAAATACCGGAAAATCCTGGTTCCTGTATGATAGAATTATAAAGCCAAGTAGGGAGAGAAATAGAAGGGGAGATAAAAAGAGTTAGGAATCAGGGACAAGAGGCAAAAGGGACAAGGATTAGGAGCCTTGGACACATTGGTGGGGTAGAGGTAATGTATGTGTATATAATTAAATCACAGAGCCATTGACACTGAAACATGGCATACAATCTATAATAATTAATCTTTAAAAAGTGCCTGTTAAGGACTCAGGTGGGTGCAGGGTGTATGGTTAAGGGAACCTGCAGACATTGGTGAAGGACATTGGTAGGATTGATGTTGGAACTTTGGGTGTCTGAAAATCTAGGATGAACACAATGTTAACTAGGGCCCCTAACAATACTTTTAACATAATAAGTACCAAATTTTAGGTGTCAATTTCATCACTATCTCTATTCAAGGCCCTTTATAAACATTACTGTTTTCCATCTTTACAAAACCACAATGAGGAGAGGATTGCATTCCACTGCTTTGTTCAGTGACATGAGCACATTTCCCCAAAATCAAAAGTATTTGACTTTGAAACCAGGGTAGAAGCACATCAATTGTACATTGCACATTAATAGCTCTTGGTTCCTTTTTCTTTTCTCCAATTACTTAATGTTATTCCAAATTAATTAGGATTGGTGCAGAAAAAGAAAACAAAAAAAAAATCTGTCTTTTCGTTTGGTGGGGGTATGTATGTGTTCCCTGTAGTGCTCAGAGGGCCTGGAGGCCACTCCCAGAAACACTTGGCCAAACAGGCTAGACGGTTCAATGCTTTAGCCAGGAAATGCAGGATGGCTCAGATCCTGTAGCACTACAGTCCTTCTTTAGCCACCAGAACCATACTTAGGGGTGTCTATGGGCCATATGACGCCAGGTGTTTGAACCTGGTTCTGGCACTCACAAAGCAGGTACTTGTGACCTCTGGCCATCTCCCTGGCCAGGCACTCCCTTTCTAAATGCTAATCTGCCACTTTTCTTTCTTTCATTGGTCTTCAGAGAAAATTTTAGTATTTGAAATACTTGTACATTAAACGTTTGTGCTAATGCAAATTTTTTTTAGACTGCTCTGCCTTATTTGGGTTAGAGAGAGCACAAAGGAGAAAGACCAACAAGTCTTTTTATCTTTTATTCTGTTTTCACCTCAGAATGCTGTGTCACTATGTGAATTCCCACTTCTTAACCTCTTTTCCTGGAGAATATCAACCTGACTTCAGTTCCCTTTCAAAACATCCACAGATCTTTGTGCCCTCAATAACCTCTGCTGTATTGCATGGGGCCTCCCCTAATGGTACAATATCCTTTTCATAACAAGGTATCCAAAATGGTACAGTAGACTTTTGTGATCGGCCAAATCTCCGCATTCATCACAGATGCCATGCACTGCTTTCTCGGATACCCTCATTTTCTCTTCTCAGGAAGGACTGGGGTCAGCTTTCATTCTGTCTCTAATGTCTCATGAAGGAGCTTATTTCCTCTGAATTTAAGGGCTCCTGTTTTCCATCTCTACCAGTTTCCATTTCTGTGTGACATCAGTTGACCGGGATGCCCGCTCTCAGGACTATGATCTGGGCTAATTGATGGTTGGCATTCTTCCCAACGTCCGTATGTATTTCTGAGAATCAGCTAGTTTTCTGTCTACCTTTCTTTCATGAGTTAAGGCCAGCAGACACACTGCTCTCTTCCCTCACGTGCTTGTACCTCAATCTCACCCACTCATTAGAGAAGGGTTTGCTAGGGGTAGCCATCCACAGAACATGTTCTCCAAATGTGAAATATATATATGTGCATATATATGTATATATGTATATATATGTGTGTGTGTGTATAAAATTCTCAATGTGACCTATACTTTGAAATATGAGCACTCAAAGAAATTTGAGTGGAGAGAGCCTAAAATAGTTTAATTGCAACTTAATAACAGTTTAATTATATTTAATAACAGCTATTTTTGATGGAGCCTGTAACAATGGCAGGCATTCTCCAAAACATGTTCTATACATTATATCATTTAATCTTCAAAATGAGACACAGAAGAATATACTATTATCACTTCAGGTTTACAGAGAAAATTAAGGCGAAAAATGTTAAGTAATTTGCCAATACTTTGCAAATAGATGGTATCAAAGGAGGGACTAGAACGTAGTTGGGCTGGTTTCCAAGTCCAGGAGCTTAGCTACTGTTAACCACCTTCACTTGCTTTTTGCTCAGATACTAGCCCGCTTGTGTTTCCGTGTTTGCCTTCTGGTTAATGTTTACTCCTTCCTCCCTGGTACACCATGTCAAGGGTGTGTCATGGTTTCTCCCTTCCTGAATGTTTCTTACTCTGCTGAAGCCAGCTTTACTCATTGCTAATGGAGTTACATTAAAAATCTGATTCCAGGTGTTTGATGGGTGATTGCCCTGACGTCCTCCTCTGTTGCTGAAGCTTCTTCAATGACAGGATGGTTCAAATGATGTTGAAATCTCAGTTCATCCCAGCATATCTGTATAAAAGCCCATACCAGCAGGAAGGTCACTGCTGATAAATAGATGAAGGCCCCAATTCATCTGCATATTGGTGAAGGGGTTGAGGAATATTATGATGGGAATTATTTGGGGGAGGATGTTGATTACCTGAGTAGAGGAGTGTGGTAAAGGAAATGAGACTGAGGCTTGTTGGGGCACCATTCTAGATATTTGGGGCAGAATAGAATAGAATACAGAAGAAGTATACCCAAAAGGCAGAGCCTGGCAAGCTACCCGTGTTGTATTTGATATGCCAAAACCAAGTAACAATTATAGAACTCATCCCCATGACCTGAAGGAATGGTTTGAGGCTCTTTGTGTTCCTGGAGCGAGCAGATGGCCTTGGGCTATACTAGCCCATGACAATGGAACAACGGGAAGACAGTGATACAAGTGAAGTGAGAAGATAAAGATAAGAACATGCATGCTCTTCTAGGAATATTTTACAGTTTGCACATTGTAGCTACTCCCCCAAATGGAGACAATGATACTTCTGATTGGCCAACTAAAATCCTCAGTGAGCTGGGGCACCCTCTCTGCCTTCTTTCTAAGGCCTTGAGTGAAATGAGTTTATTAGTTTTTGTGGTTGGTTCTGTATCCTAACTTGGGAATCGGAACTCCTCATTCACCTCTGCATTCATGTGCATTTATATGAATAATTGGGAAGGCCAGGCCACATTTTGAACAGCTGAAATGTCATGCTTTGTTTTGTAGTACAAAGAAAAGAAGAAAGGAGAGAGAGAGAGGAGAAAGGTGGGGAAGAATACAGGACGGATGTTTCCAAACTTGTACAGTGAGAAAAAAAGAAGTTGGTGTTTTATTATCCTATGATTCCCTGCTCACATTTTTACCCTCTGAAAAAGAGGGAGTGTGTTAGAGTATTACCTTTCCTCCCAAGACCAGAGGAAGGAGGAAGTGGAGGAGAGAAGGAGGGTGAGAAGGAGAGGAAGAAATGAAGGAAGGAGAGGAGGGAGGGAGAGCAAGAGAGGAGAGGAAGTGTGAGAGAGGTTCGATGACACACATCTGCAGGTTGTCCCTCAAATTTTGCCTCAGAAAAAGGTTACTCTGCTTTCACTTCAGTTGATCTCTACCTCAGTTTCTTTACCTGTTGAAATGTAAACGTTTCCAAGCAGCTGCCCTGCACACCTGCCAGGTTGTTGCAACAGCCAAATGGTTAAGGCTATGGGAAATGAGGCTGCACTCACACTGGGCTGAGAATTTCCTGGTTGAGGAGAAGGCTGGGGTGAGGAATGAGTTGAGTTTCAACCTGATGTGGATGTATCTCAGTGTTTGACTGGGACGTCTGTGGACGTGTCTCAGTGTTTGAGTAGGACATCCTTGGACATGTCTCAGTGTTTCAGTGGGACATCTGTGGATGTGTCTCAGTGGTTGAGTGGGATGTCTGTGACGTGTCTCAGTGTTTGACTGGGACATCTGCGGACTTGTCTCAATGTTTCAGTGGTACATCTGCGGACGTTTCTCAGTGTTTGACTGGTATGACTGTGGACATGTCTCAGTGTTTGAGTGGGACGTCTGTGGACATGTCTCAGTGTTTGACTGGGCTGTCTTCGGATGGGTCTCAGTGTTTCGTAGGGCGTCTGTGGACATCTCTCACTGTTTCAGTGGGATGTCTGTAGACGTGTCTAAGTATTTCAGTGGGATGTCTGTGTATGTGTCTCAGTGTTTGAGGTGATGTCTGTGGATGTGTCTCAGTGTTTGAGTGGAACGTCTTTGGATGCGTCTCTGTGTTTGAGTGGAACGTCTATGGGCGTGTCTCAGTGTTTGAGTGGAACGTCTGTGGACGTGGCTCAGTGTTTGACTTGGATGTCTATGGACATGTCTGTGTTTGACTTGGATGTCTGTGCATGTGTCTCAGGACGCCTGTGCATGTGTTTGACTAGGACATCTGCGGACATGTCTCAGTATTTGGTGGACAATGCAGATGTGTCTCAGTGTTTGACTGGGACATCTGTGAATGTGTCTCAGTGTTTGACTTGGATGTCTGTGGATGTGTCTCAGTGTTTGACTAGGACGTTTGCGGACGTGTCTCAGTATTTGAGTGGGACGTTTGTGGACCTGTCTCAGTGTTTGACTTGAACTTCTGTGGACGCACCTCAGTGTTTGACTTGGATGTCTGTGGACCTGTCTCAGTGTTTGACTTGAACTTCTGTGGATGCACCTCAGTATTTGACTTGGATGTCTGTGGACATGTCTCAGTGTTTGACTTGGACGTCTGTTGATGTGTCTCAGTGTTTATGAAGACGTTGTGGACGTGTCTCAGTATTTGAGTGGGACGATGCGGATGTGTCTCAGGGTTTGACTGGGATGTCTGTGGAAGTGCTTCAGTGTTTGACTCAGATGTCTGTGAATGTGTCTCAGTGTTTGGCTGGGATGTCTGCAGATGTGTCTCAGTATTTGAGCGGGACAATGCGGATTGTCTCAGCATTTGACTGGAACATCTCAGCACCTTTCTGCACCTCAGGCTCTCTCTGCATTTGGGAGGATCAGATGAGACATTATGTGTGAAGATCCTCTGGAAACGGGTGGGGTGTGAGCCACTGTCTTAGGTTGGACCCAGGTCATTGCTTTTTACACAAAGAAAAGTGCAGGCTCACAACTGCTCTATCTGCAGGTGTTTTTCAGAGGCTCTGAGATCCTTTTTAGTTCTCTCTTTTTTTTTCCCTGAACCCCTTACAAACCTGAAGCAAGTGGTGTAAGGCACAGTGAGTGCATGTTTGGGGTGAGGGTATAGACCATTGTGACCAGTTCTGATTTTTCAAGAATTGTGAAAGATATTGATTTTCTTTATTTTTCTTAATTGTTTCTGTGTTTGTATTTGGTTTGGGAGTTATACCTAGCTGAGTTCAGGACTTTTTCCTGGTCTGCAGTCAGGTATCATTCCTGCAAGAATTCGGGGCCTTATGTGTGGAGCCAGGGAGAGAACCCAAATCAGTCCCTTGCAATGCAAACACCTTAGCCACTGTACTGTCTCTCCAGCCCAGTGCAAAAGTTACCCTGTAAAAAGACTGTAGATTCAAAGGTAACAGCATAGGAAAAATTCTATTATTTTGTGTCTGTGCATGTGTGTGGGTGTGCACGAGCACACACGTGTATGTGTAGCAGGTTCTATCTCTCTGTATACATACATATGTACATATGTATATATATACATATATGTGTATATATATGTGTATACACACACACACGCATCTTGGTGCCCATCTCCAAGATGATTATTCTCCTCCATATATCTAGTAATACATTTCCATATGGGTACATGGATACAGCCCAGAGAGCTAGTACAGGTGTTTAGGAACATTGATGTAGCTAGGCCCAGTTCAGATCCCAACGCTACCACATCATGTCCCCCAAGTACCTCCAGGAGTGATCACTGAGCATAGAGTCAGATATAAGCCCTGAGCACCTCTAGGTGTGGCTCCCAAAACAATGCTTAGCACCCCAAATACTGGAATGAAATGTTTTCTATTTTTATAGTAAACTGTATTGATTGTATCAAAACTTTTCATTGAGGTATTGTGGTTTACATGAGTATTAATATTGTTTTGGACTTAGAGTGCTTCTACATCACCCACACCCAGTGTCAATATCCAACCACCATTATTATCCCAAGTTCCTTCACCCTCCCTTACACCTCACTCTTTGCATCCTCAGTTCTCAGTTCACTGACCCCTTTTTATAAAAGCTGAAAGCAACTATCTAGGCTTCTTCTCATATTATAGATTGGGCCCGAGATCTAGAGAGCAGAATGCGGCTCCAGAGCAAGTCACCCACTGTAGCAGGAGCTGGGACTGCCCACCCTGGGTGTGGTTCTCATCATCAGTTTTTGCTCATTACAACCAGATCTCCTAATATCCTGGCCAAAGCTTCCTTTTTTAGGAAGGAAAAGGAAAAAGAAAGGGACAAATGAAAGGTAGTAAATAAGGAAGGGGGGACACCAGCTAGCCACCCCTTGTAAGATTCCTTCATGTCTTTCCGAGGCACACAATTGTACCCCTTCCTTCCACCCATTCCAGTAGCTCTGAAATAGTTGTGGACTCTTACCATGGGTAGGAGCTGGTGTTTGTCCTCGTGCAATGAGTTGTCTTCCTGCATACAATCCCAAACTCTTGACTTGCAGATTTTTTGGGTCAGTGTTATTAGTTTCAGGTCCTCAAGGAAGAGTTTTCAGAAAAAGAAAGTAGCAGCCTCTGAAAAGTTGGCAGGGTTGGCTCCATTCCAATAACCCAGCCGCTGCACCAGGTGAAGGGGAAGTAGATTGTAAAGCACTTTGAATATTATCAAAGGTTAATAAAAAGCAACAACTACCATGCCTGATTGTGCAGTACTCAAGATAGGAAACAGGAGGTGGGGTATAGGGTCCAGGGGAAGAACGGAAAGTCTGTGAGCGTGATTTTTGAACAGCCGTTCTATGGATTGCTGCTGACCTGCAGGTGTAAGAAGGTTGTAAACCACCAGCCTATGATGTCCTAAAACACACTCATTGCTTGCCTGACCATCAGCCCACCTGCTGTCTCTGGGATGAGTCAAGAATGTGGCTCTTTCTTGACTTCCTTCATCCTTTGCCGGTTCCATGCCACAGAGCCTCAGGTGGAAAACACAGCACCCCAGAGTCACAACGTCTGTGAATGTTGGTGACGCTTCTCTCTAAGCCCACACTCCTCTCTCAGGCTGTGTGATTTAACCCACTTGAACTGTGCTGTCCTTAGCTCTACAGTAGCAAAAACAATACAGAATACTCTGGCCCAATGAGCACATTAAAACAAAATATGAATGTAATTTATTGGATTTAATGAGTCACTTGAAAGTAGTCAACCAATGGCAGCAACTGAGGGTGGTGTCTTATAAAATTTCTTATTTTACCAAGGAAAATGGAGGGTAAGTCTAGCACTATTTCTCAAAGGGTAGGGCACCGTGCCAGACTACGCAAGTTGAGCTATCCCAACTCCCACACCAGCAGATCATTTAACTCTGTGTTTTCATAACCTCGTATGCAAGCTCAACCTCCTTGGGTTGTTGTGAGGACTGATAGTGTCAGCCCTGCTTGTCCTTAGCTTTACACCCAGCATTGAGTGCTGAGTGGATTATAAACAGTATTGGTTATGTGGATGCTATGAAACAAGGATTCACGCATGCGCTCAGCCATGTTACTAGGAAGATCATAGTCTAAGAATAGGACAAGGAACTTTTACTGAAGTTAAAGTAAAACTTTAAGAGGTCATTCATGCCTACTCATACCCACTCAAGTGTTAGCTTTTTGAGGCTTAAGTGCATTGCGATGGCCAGCTTCCAAATGCCAGTTCCTACGTCTCCTCTGTGTTTCTGTTCTGGGATCCAAATTCTATTCTTCCCACCTGGAAACGGCCCTCTGCCAGTGATGGACAGGAGTTGCTGTGTAAATACCCAGCTCCCCCCTCAAACCCTGCTGAGCTAGCACTGTTGTCCCTATTCTACAGTCGCTCCCAGAATTCCTCAATGGGATTGAGCCTCACATACCCACTTGTTTGATAGCACCAATATTTATTAGCTGTCTCCTGAGTTGTCTCAATCTCTCATTGCCCTACTGGTTTTACTGAGATCACCCCCAGCCAAGTTACCTGCACTTAAATCCTTGTCTTCACAACCAAATTATGCCCAAAACAAGCTGAGGTGGCAAATTGACTGTTCCCATGTGCTATGGGGATTTTTTTTTAGTAGAGAAGGTCAGAGACAGAAATTCACAGTCAGGACCTGGAAAGAAGCCCTTTGTGTAGTTTTCCTCAGTGGAAAACTGCTGGGAATCTGAGTCCCTGATACTCCTGGAGTCTGCTCCTGAGTCTGCCCTCTGGTCCTTGTTTGGGAGCAGCTTCCTTAGTAGCATCCCTGGAGACTGGGAGCCAGGGGTGGGCTGATGCAAGAATCCGGGACTGTGTCTCTAGACTCTAAGGTTGCCTTGGCCAGGGGCTCCCTCAATTTAAACATGGCCGATGTGAATAAGAGCAAATGCTCTCTTTTCATGCAAACTAGAGCTCTCTCCTTTTTCGCTTTTAAAGGAAAATTGAAGTAGAAGTGGGGCCAAAATATAAAACTTACTTAGGTCTCTGGGTATGTTCCTGTGAAAAGCATAAATTTATACCTGAGATAGCTTATGGATGGACACTGATCTGCTAATGGTGTGGAACTGGAACATAGTATGCCTGAATTCCTATGATAAAAATTATTGTAAATAGCTGCCTAAACAAAATTTGAGGAATAAAGCCCACTAAAATCTTAATTAGAGTATAAGCCCACCAAGGGAAGCACGTCTTCTGGTAAAGACAATAAAGGACAGGCCTGGCAATGTAGGAAGAAGACACAAGGAAGAAGAAAAACATGGATAGGTTGTTTTCCAAAGATGTAATTAGCATATTGAGACATTCTAGTGTGCTTTTTGGTGAAAAAAAACAAAAACCTAGAAAGAGAAGAGGAAAAAGAAAAGACTCAGAGCCAGCTTGAACTGTCAAGAGTCGGCCAGAGAAAAGGAAACATTCTAACCCCCCAATCTGCCGTCTTTGAAGACCTTCCAGTCCCTGAAGAAAGGCTTTTGCTCCACACTGATGCTGCTCAAAGGAAAAACCACAGACCAGAGTGGGGTGCCCAGGCCAGAGATGGAGCAAAGTACTTTCTTCAGGAAAATTATATTTTGGGGACAAATTCAGAGCCTGGGGCCATTCAGAGGACAAAGACTGCCCCAGTCCCTCCTTTGGTTCTTCTCCACAGGTGGTTTTTCTCCCAAAACAAACAGAAAAATAAATATTGACAGAGTTATGAAAATCCAACAGAAGTCACAGGACCAAAGGTTTCCCCACCTGTGCGCAGATCACAGGCCCGGCTGATGAAACAGAATGAGCCACTTCATTTCTACTGTGTGACAGGGCCCTCTGGAGTCAAGCATTGGAGCCCAGAACATTCGTAAAGGTAAAAGGCTGAATCTTGTCAAGAAAATCCTTGCACCTTCCAGGAAGGAATGGCAATAGACAAAGAAAATGCCACCAGCTTTCCACTCATTTACTATAACGTACAGAAACACCCTCAAAACGTGCAAGGCTGGTTTTTGTGAATCCATCCGGTACCTTTATCAGTAGTGCAAACTTTGTACTGGCTAACTTGCTGACCACCTTGAATTATTTCTCTTTTGGTTGCTTTTCCCACATGTTTGCTTCCCCCCCACATGTCCCAGACTCCACAGTTCGCAACATCAGAACATGCAGTTGGGGAATGGTTACTATCAATACTCAGTATTTCACTCTTTGGCCTTCTTGGGTGCAGGGAGAGACCCAGGCAAGAAAACAAAGTAACTGTTGTGAAGGGAGGAAGAAAGGAAGAAATAGAAAACTGAAAAGAACTGGGTGGAAAGGAGATAGGAAGGACGAGCAAGGAAGGGGAGGAAAAGGGGAGGAAAGGAAAAAGGAAGGAGGAAAACAGAGAGGGAGAGAAAAAGAGAAAGCAGAAGAGAGAAAATAAAGAGAGATCTGACGCCATCAGATTCTCAATGGTTTATACCAAGGAGCCCGATAGCCTCTCCATGAAAAGCTGAGATTAAGCTCACAACATAATTTCCATTATGTTAATGTTGCTTTAAAATATATTGCACAGAGTGCTGCAACAATCAAATTATCAATTATAATGTCTACTCAGAGTAGAGAAGTGTTGCAAACAGAGGGCTGATTACTGCTTCAGTACATCCAATCTGCATACTCATTGTTCAGTACAGGGAAAACAAATTATCTTGTGTTGGCCCCAGTTCAAATTTAATTAAATGAGTGCAAAGCAATTATAATAAAGTACAATAGTGTAGTAATGAAAGGAAAATAACTCATTAACCTATTAATCTTTATTTATGTTCCTCTCAAATAACTATGTAATTTCTTTATCACCGCATCCCATAAGAAAAGTAGGGTCTCACTGCTAGTGGCCTGGTTTAACAGGTTCTATTCTGTGAAGATGCCTTCACTCCTACCAGATATACCACCTTGCCTTAGCTTTGGGGCCAACTCCCCACGCCTCCCATCATGCTCTTTGCCCACACATGCATGGATGCGGTCTAGATTTAGCTCTCCTCTCCCACATTTTCTTGACACTTGTCAGTTGTACAAGGTAAATCTCTCTGGAAGCTGAGATGTGCTTACCGCAGCATATGGGAAAGAGGCATCCTCTAACATCTGCTGTGTAAGGCAAGTTTAAAGCAAGAGAAAAGGAGAGAATCGCTCCTGGGGAGAGAGACCCTGGGGTGTTACAGCTGAAGAGATACTAATGGCCGACATTCACATTTCTCACATGCATAATCTCATTTAAGCTTCCCAGCAACTTAAATGAGAGTTTAAGTTGGGTTGTATGATTCTCATAGTCTGCTTTACAGGTTTGAAGTTGACTGGTAATAGGTGCAGGATTCTTTCTCAGTCTTGTAGTCCCTAAATCTTCCCTTGTGTTTGCAGGACACCTAAAAGCCTAGGCCTCTGCATCTGCCCTGGATTGCCTCCTGCAGGTCACTTCATAGATAGGGGGGTAGTATGAATGTGGCAGTCTTATCTGACCATGTATTCTGTACTGGCTGGTATAAATATTCTCTCATTCTACCACAATCATCGTGGGACTAGCTAGATCTTACCAGCATATTTGCCTGGCCACATTGGATCTCTAAGTAATTAGACCAGAGAGAAATGCTGTTTGCCTCCAAGCAAGCAAGCATGGCTCCCTGATAACTCAAAGGCGACTAAAATACAAAACTACCGCGAAGTAGACGAGACTCTTGTGAAGGCTTGGAGAAATATTTAACTGGCATTAGTATCAGTTTTTGGTACAGAGACATGCCATCTCAGAAACCCCCTTCTCTACCCTATAAAGGCATTTCCAGGCAGATCTTGGCTCAAGACATTAGGTGAGGTGCTGGGAGAAATTACCTGAGGGCATTTGATCCTTCCTGCTAGGGGAAGTTACATAGCTTATAGCTTCTCCCAGCTCTGCTAGGAGGCTTTGAATTAGCTCTGCGTCCTTGTAAATAGCCAGATGTCTCCCTGAAGTTGCTACATTTCTATAGAGCTATTTTTCTGTTTTTATCTCTAGATAGCCCAGCCCAGAATGGGCTGGGCTGGGGAGATTGGGCGGATTTCTAGCTATAAGATAAGCTGCAAGAAGAAAAGAACTCTCTCTCTCTCTCTCTCTCTCTCTCTCTCTCTCTCTCTCTTTCTCCCTCCCTCCCTCTCTCTCTCTCTCTCTCTCTCTCTCTCTCTCTCTCTCTCTCTCTGTTCCCCTTTTGCCATTTCGGCTTCCCTTAGTGTTTTGCTTCTCCGTCTTCTCCATTCTCTGTTGGGCCTCAACACATGGTGGCAGCCATCTTGGCCTACACCTGTCTGGGGCCTAGCTGGGAACCCAGAGTCCAAAGGTTTTCCTGCTCTTGGATTGTATATTGGATCCTGTGATAGTAAAGCCCTTTTAAAACTGCATCGGATTCCTGAGTCTTCATCCATTCCCCACTGGCTTCGGAGGTAGAAGGGAACTCGCTTCCCGGCACTGTTGGGGACCCGCGGCGGCCTCCCCAACGCCCTGGCACCTTTTTACTCAAAGCATAGTCTGGGCATCAGCAGCTTCGTTATCAACTGGAAGCTCATCAGAAATTCAGAACTGAGGGTCCTTTTCACAGATCCAAAGCATCAGAATCTGTAGTTCACAAAATTCTCTGATGCTTCCAATGTATTTGGAAGTTTGATACAAAGCGCTGGCTTTGCTGGATACTCTAGGATCTTTTCTAAAGAGCAGAGCCACTCAGACCAGTCTCCCAAAAAAGATTTTTCTGGAGTTCTCAAAGCAACTAGCTGACTAAGCAACTCAAGGCAACTAGAGACATGAGTTGAGTTTCATTTCCTCTGGGTAAGCATTCTTCAACTTGTTTCCTTGTTTGTCTTGGGACCATATCCAGTAGTTCTCAGGGCTTACTCCTGGATCTGTATTCAGGGATCACCCTTACTTAGCTTATTGGTTTCTCACTTCTCATTTTTCCTCCATGTTTCAAACATGGAGGAATGTTTTCATTCCTCTGGGTAAGCATTCTTCAACTTGTTTGTTTGTCTTGGGACCATACCCAGTAGTTCTCAAAGGCTTACTCCTGGATCTGTATTCAGGGATCACCCTTAACTGTTCTTTGGAGAACTCATGGGGTACCGGGAACGAATCAAGGTTATCTGTGTGCAAGTCAAACCTCTGTACTTCTCTCCAGCCAATCATTCTTTTTTTTTTTCTTTTTTGGGTCACACCCGACAATGCTCAGGTGTTTATCCTGGCTCTTTACTCAGGAATTACTCCTGGCGGTGCTCAGGGGACCATATGGGATGCTGGGGATCGAACCTGGGCTGGCATGGGCCTGCCGCATACAAGGTAAATGCCCTACCCGCTGGGCTATCACTCTGGCCCCAGCTACTCATTCTTCCACCTTCTAACACCTTACAGTCTCTCAGTCAGATTGATAGTCACTTGTCCTGCGTACCCACCCACATACTGACAATTATAACTAAGGTGGTATTACAGAGGTTTTCAAGTTTTCTACACTACTGCTCTGGTGATAAGTAGTTGAAGACCATGCCCTGGAGTATCATCTAAAGGTATAGCTGGAGATAGAAGGTATAAAAGAAGAATGTTTTATCTCTCTAGCCCCCCACTTCACACCAAACTCTTCACCTCTTTCTTTAAGGAGGACTTTGAAACATGGAGGAAAAATGAGAAGTGAGAAACCAATAAGCTAAGTAAGGAAACTAACATTTTTTACTTTTCTACTTTGCTCTTCAAAATTTCCTGTATGCTTCATTTCATCTTCATAATCAAACATTAATTTTAATGCATACATTTTAAAAATTTTTATTAAAGTAACATTAAATTACAACATATATTTTTGATGTTGTACCATAAATCACTTTTACATTTAAAAGGCACTGAAAGCCCAAATTTATCCATCACCATACAGTTGACCCCACTTACTCAATTGACCAACCCTGAATATATTTTTAGATAAGATGAATCATATAGTGGATGTAATTTATTTGACCCAAGTTTCCTATAGAATAGATGATAACGTTAGCAACAGGGATGAGATATTGCTGTTTTTGCTGTTGTACATTTTCTCTATTAATGAAAGTTAGAGAGTGCGTGAGAGAGGAGAATAAACAGGAAATCGGGAAGGGGGAAGGAAAAATAAGATGAAGTTAAAGGATGCTAGATACTTAATAGTGCTATTTACCAAATATCTCCACTTACTGTTCTTCGAGGTACATGAAGAGTATAATACCTGTTACCCTTGAAAATAGGTAGAAACATAATAGCTTTGGCTAATAAACTTCCAGAAATTTCCTGTTTTAGTTCTATGTCAAATGTTTAATTGTCAGAAGACAGCTTCTGGGGCTTCCTCTCTCCTCTCTGCCATGACAACTGGAAATATTCAGGATGATGACTCTGCTTTTGGTCACTGCCCAGGAAGAGTGAGTATAGTGACCAGAGTTTCCTGATGACAGACACAAGATGTGAGTGAGAAAAAACCCCAACAAACTACCTTCATGAGTTTTGCAGCCACTGAGACTTGGGTTTGTTACTCGAGCCTGAGTTTACCCTGATCTTCCAAATGCTGATGCGGAAGAAGGGAGGGAAGGGAGATATTTAGTATGTGTGCACTGTATGACTGAGACCCAAATATGAGCACTTTTATAGCTGTATATCTCACGGTGGTATAATGAAAAATTTAAATAAATAAATGAATGAATAAACAAATAAACAAACAAATAAATAAATAAAATGTGCGTGCTTTTTTTTTCCACTTGAGACGCTCAGCATCCTTATACTAAAGGGAGAACACGGGCATTATTTCCTTTTTTTAAAAATATTTTTATTATACCACCATGAGATATACAATTACAAAGAAGTTCATGTTTGGGTTTCGGTCATACAGTGTTCCAGCACCCATCCCCTCCACCAGTGCCCATTTCCCACCACCAATGTCCCCAATTCCTCCCCCTCCCATAGCCTGCCATTATGGTAGGTTCTTTATCTCGTCTCTCTCTCTCTCTCTCTCTCTCTCTCTCTCTCTCTCTCTGTCTCTCTCTTCTCTTACACATTGTGGATTGCAATATATACATTTAGAGGTTATCCAGTGTATCTTTTGCCTATATTCAATGCTCAGTTCTAGGCTGGTATTATCAATTTTGGTGATTATTAGCACACTGTTCCCTTCTCTGTCTTACCTAACCTCCTGACTCCCATACGCTTGTGGTAGATTCCACCTTTTGACAAGACCTCCTGATTCATGTTTTGCCTGACCTTGGTATCATAATATATATATATATATATATATATATATGTCATGCAAATAAATGCAGTCATTCTATATCTGTCTTATTCCTTCTGGCTAATTTCACTCAACATGATCCTCTCCATGTCCATCCATTTATAGGCAAATTTCATAACTTCAATTTTCCTAACAGCTGCATAGTACTCCGTTGTGTAGATGTACCAAAGTTTCTTTATCTAGTCATCAATTCTTGGGCACGCTCTGTTGAGTAGTGCTGCTATGAAGATAAAAATGCAGATGGTGTTGCTACTATGTGTTTTGTGTTTCCCAAGGTATGTTCCCAGAAGCGGTATGGCTGGGTCAAATGGGAGCTCAATTTCTAGTCTTTGTTTTTTTTTTTTTTATATACCACTGTGAAACATACAATTACAAAGGTGTTCATAATTGGTTCTTGGTAATACAGTATTCCAGCACCCATCCCTCCACCAGTGCCCCATTTCCACCACCAATGTACCCCTCCCCTCCCCCCCCCCACCGCCTTAAAGCAGGTACCCCAGTTTCCTCTCTTTCTCTCTCTATCTCTCTCTCTGTCTCTGCCTCTCTCTCCCTCTTATTTTACACATTGTGGCTAGCCCTGCAGATATTTAGAGTTTATCACTTAAGTCTCTTTGTGTATATTCAGTGGTGAGTTTTAATCTGCCATTACCATTTCCCATATTTATTAAAACACTGGTATCTATATCCTATTAATGAATGCAGTCATTCTATATCTGTCCTTTTCCTTCTGACTAATTTCACTCAGCATGATAGGCTCCATGTCCATCCATTTGCAGGTAAATTTCATAATTTCATCCTTTCTGACAGCCGCATAGTATTCCATAGTGTAGATGAACCACAGTTTCTTTTTAGCCAGTCCCTCTGTTCTCGGGCATTTAGGTTGTTTCCAGATTCTAGCTATAGTGAATAGCGAGAGATGAATAAAGAAGTACAGATAGTGTTTCTGCTATGTGTTTTTCGGTCTCTAGGGTATATTCCCAGGAGTGCTATTGCTGGATCAAATGGGAGCTCAATATCTAGCTTTTCGGAGGAATGCCCATATTGTTTTCCAAAAGGGCTGGACCAGTTGGCACTCCCACCAGCAGTGGATGAGAGTCCCTTTTTCCCCACATCCATCCACGCCAGCACCGGTTGTTCTTGCTGTTTTGGATGTGTGCCAGTCTCTGTGGGGTGAGATGGTACCTCATTGTTGTATTGCTTTCCAAAAAAGGCTGTACCAGTTGACATTCCCACCAACAAGGATGAGAGTCCCTTACTCCCCGCATCCACACCAGCATTTGTTGTCCTTCAGGAATTATTTCTTATAGAATTATTCATAATAACTTACTTTACAGGTAATTTAACAAAGAAGTTTATGAAACTTCTAAGGTCACCAAGTTATAAACCAAGTTAGTAAGTAAACTTGTAAGGTACATGTTTATAAACTTGATTTACAAACCTTGGCAGTGGTAGATTTTAGAACACAGAACTTCTGATTGTGATCACTCCTTAACACATAAAATTATTGCATAAAGGAGCTGAAATTTCATTCCCTATTCTTCAATTAAACTCTGATGAAGAGTTGCATTTACCCTCATGCCTTTCCATTCACCTTTCTGGAGGAATCTAAGCTGTAGTGGAAAATCTGGGTAGGCACAGAAGAGGGAGTACATGATTAAGGTATATACCTTGCATGCACCTGACTTCACAAGCTTCCCATCCCCTCATGGTCCCCAAGCACTGCTAGGTGTGACCCTGGAAATCCTCAAACTCGGTAGACATGACTTAATCCTTTTGCACCTCAACGTCCAAAGAGCAACTCATGCAAAATGCCCTTACATTGGACTACTGGCCAATTGACAGAGCATTGTAAGAAATGATCCCAAGAAACCCTGAATGTTGAGCTCTGCTAGGGAACCCAGTCCACTCCCAATAAATCAGGTCAAAGAAAAACAAATGACTACAGAGAGCAGCAGATGACACATCTGGGTCTAAGCTGGAATAGAGGCAGCCTTCTGGGTCCAGAATGATGACCTGCTTAGATACAAAGGCAAGCACCACAAAACCAGTTTTGGCCTTCCCTCTGCAGGATGGAAGGCCAGAAATTGGCAATAAAAGGGGCTATCTTTTGATAAAAGCAGTCTCTAAGTGTTGGAAAATCTATAAAAAGTGAGGAAACTTGTGAATATGAATATGGAAACTTCCCTTGGAATACTGTTTTTATTTCCCAAGGTTTCACATTTCATTTGGAAAAATAAATGACACTGACATCCATAGATAATGTACTGTGCAAGCATGCTTTATTTGAGGTACAGAGTATGCAAGAAAAAAAAATCTAGAATCATTGTTAATGGGATGCAGACATTTTTAAAGTCCAAATCTTACATCAAATGTTTTGCAACTAATAGATATATTTTGTATTCAAATAAAATTAGATATTTAGTCATTACTAATTTCTTTCATCTTTGTCCATTGAGACATTTTTATATTATGCTTGGTTTTTGTGTTTTTGTTTGTTTGCTTTCGTTTGGGGACACACTCAGCAGTTCTCAGTGCTTACTCCTGGATTTGTGCTCTGGGGTCACTCTTGGTGAGGACTGGGGTTCATATGGGGTTCTGGGGATTGAATCCAGGCCAGGTTGGCCACATGCAAGGCAAGCACCACACATTCTGTACTATTGCTTCAGTTCTACGATGCTAATTTTATTGAGACTACATCTAGAGCTGCTTGGGGGCTGGACAAGGTGTCATTACTTTGATGCTTGGTCTGGTGGTAGGAGTCTTTGGTTCAGGTCCCAATGTGGTTTACTCTTGACTCTACTCGGGATAATTCCTGGTGAGCTCAGGAATCATATGATGTGGGGGATGGAACCCAGGTCAGCTGAATGCAAGGCAAATGCCCTAACTGCTATACTATGGCTCCAGTCCAAGGGGTACAAATTTTGAGGTAGAACTGACTCAGATGCAAGTTTGTCCCAACCTTGTAAAAGTATAGGAAAGGTTATTTTTCCTATTACAGAGTCAATATTTACAGAGTAAATATGGTAGGTGTTGTAGGCAATGGAGCCTCTGATACAATTAATAGACCTTGTCTCTGAAATGCATAAGCAATAACAGACAACCCGTAAACAAACATGTCAGTTGTGTTTCAATAAAACTTTATTTTCATAAATGGTTGTGGGTCAGATTTGACTCCTGGACCATAGTTTGCCAGCCCCTAATCTAACCTGAAATTACTTTCTAAGTCTAGGATCAGCAGTGTACTTTGTGGCTTTATTTCTTTCACTCTGCTCTCATCTTTACAAACAATCCCTTTTACTAAGCTCCCCTTGAATTATCCAAATTGAGTGTACCATCTGTTTCCTGCTAGGACCCTAATTGATGCACTTGGCTTTGCATTTCTCCAATGCAGGCTTTAATTGCAAAGGAACAACAACAACAACAACAGTAATAAAAGCAATAACAACAAAAATGAATACTCTGACCAATAACTCTGGTAGGTGGTGCCTTGCATGTATTCATACATCCCTCGAAATGATAGAATATTTTGAATGTGCAAAATGCTCTTAAAAGTTGGCTGTAGCTGAAATAAATAAATCTTTTCTTTTCTTGGGGCCTGGAGTCTCAGGCCTGCTGCCCTCACTTGTCCTCTTCTAATGGAATGGCGGTCTGTTCTAATTAAACAAGAAAACACATCTTTTCACAAAGGGAGAACGGAGGCCATTGTACTCTGTGCCTCAAAGAAAGCATGCTTTAATAAGAATCCTTTTATAATCCCTGCTTTTATTTGTTGCTTCCCAGAGCTTTTGCTGGTAATAAAAGGATTGTAAAGTTGACAAATATAAGCAGGGACAAAGAAGTTTGGGGAGATAATACCTTGGTGAATGGGCAAGTATTTGAAAGTGTATTGATTCTACAATGTGTAGAAGATGATCTCAAAAACCAGAACAGCCATCAGAGTGATATTTCTATTAAAAAGTAAAAGACTCTCCAGGCAGGACATATCTTCCTCAGACCATGTAGAATTGTGCCCAGTGTCAAGAAAAAGAATTCAAGTCAAAATGCAGGACCTGGGGTTCTGAAGATCTGGTTCAAATCTAAAAGTCTCATAATTTATTATTGAGTCTCATCAAATGTGTCCTTTATGTCATGAATATGTTGTAGATATTTGTCATTGGGCCACAAAATCATTGTCACCAGTTATGTGTCAATGACTCTGGAGAGAGCTACCAAGTTTCATTTTCATCTCCATCATTCTGCTACTCAGTGTCTCTCTATACCAGTGTGTAGGTAGAACATGTGACTATACCTGAGCCAATCAATGTACTTCTGTCCCTGGCAATAGAGAATGGTGTCCTGAAGATTCATTATCTAGTTATCCAATGAAACTGACCTGCAGTAAGTAGTCATATGGGCCACTGCATACAGTACCCTGAGTATCACCAGTTATGTCCCCTGAGCACAAAATCAAGTGTGGCCTGACCATAGACCCAAGAGTGACTCTTGAGCACTACTGGGTGTGGCACCCTAAGAAAAGTAATGTCACTGAAGTTTCTGTTATTGAGGTAAATAAGTGATGTAGGCTATTTCCTACCCCTTGAACATGGATTGGTCTTATGACTTGCTCTGGATTAATACAATGCAGTGAAAGTGATTGTGTGTATCTTTATCCTTTTTCAAAATTGGCCATCTTCATGCAACGTATCCTGGATTAGGCGCTGGAGGATGAGAAACAATGGGGAAGAGAGCCAAGTCTCCCAGGCAAATGCCGGCAGCAATGCTACCCAGTTCACCCACAACTCGCTAAGGATGAATGGCATGCTCAATTGCAAACAAAGAACCACCCAACTTAACCCTAGGCTAAATTGCTGATATTCCGATCTTGAACTAAATACATAGTCAATTTAAGCAACTATATGTTAGGACAATCTATTATTTATGTGATAATACAACCCCATTTTTAGAATTTTTACTTATACAAGCTAATAACTTACCCAAACTTTTAATTTTAGATCTGTGCTGAATTTCCTGTCATGTGAAATGAGAATAATTCTAACACAATAAATAATTGCCTTCATTCCCTAAACAGATAGTATTGTCAAAGATCTTGTCTGACTGATCTGGATCCCAAGGGGAGGGAATGATCAATAAATTCTTAATGATTGTAATAATGGCAAGTTCTCAAATCACATTTTTGAAGAACAAAGGGATATACTTTGACTCTCCAAAAGTCATCTCTTTGGAGATTTGTGGTTATCTAACTCCTGAACAGAAATATGAAAGATATAATGCACTTCTCCAACCACTAAAATAGGTGAAACTGGTAAGCTGAGTGTCCAGACATTCTTAAAATCTAAGGAATCAAGCCTTTTTTGGAGCATTAAAAATAATTTGGAGCTCAACTCAATACTCCTTACTACATAAATCTGAGATTAAGGGTCTTCCTTTTCTTTCTAAAATAAAAGGTGTGGACTTTTCCAAGACAAAAAGCCCAGATCCACCTTTACTTCTTCCAGGATATCACTCATTCATTGCTAAAATTTTCTGCATTATTCATATTTAAGAAAGAAAGTCTTAAAGAAGGGACTTCATATGAGCCACACTCCATTCTAGTAAAAAATATAGAATACACTGGATTTATATGAGTGTACTCGATGAATAAATTATCACTGTCAAAACGTGTGTGTGTGTGTGTGTGTGTGTGTGTGTACATAGCAGGGAGCAGTAGAGAGAGTCATTTTTATTCCTTAATCAGAGGATAATCAGATTTGCTCCAAGTGAGTTTACATGTTATGTTCTTGAATTTTTTTTCTCTCTCAAATCCACAGACAAAGGTCAGAGAGGAAAGAAGACCTTGTTGAGTACTAAAAAGAGAAATATACTCAGTGGATGGAGATAATTTCTCTCAACTCAGAGTTCAGGCTAAGTAATTGCTGATTGACATTTACCCTTCTCTAAACTCTCCAGACTTCAACAGCTCCTTATCTTTTTTTTTTTCACTCTTCATGTATAGGCTCATCTCTTTTCCCCAAGAAAGTTTCCAATGTAATACATGCTATTCATGGGGAGAAAGGAAGACATGGCTTTATTTATTTGATTTATCTTTTTGCAGC
>JAJIBD010015490.1:0-31913 GCA_021461705.1 Cryptotis parvus | reverse complement strand
GATAGGAGACCTTCAAGAGCCTGTGCTCTGGTTCCTTTATCTTTCGGTCAGGGGAAATGGTCAGAGTCCCTGGACACAGGCCAGGGACCTTAATGGGTTGTGAGTATTGTAGGGACCTTAGTAGGCCCCGGCATCTGCTGCTTTGGTTCCCTGACCTGAACCTGAGTACCATCGGGCCTGGGGTCCTTGAGGGGAGGGCGTTTGCCTTGTACATAGCTGACCCAGGTTCAATCCCAGCATCCCATATGGTCCCCTGAGCACTGCCAGGAATAATTTCTGAGTGCAGAGACAGGAGTAATCCCTGAGCAACACCAGGTGTGACCCAAAAGGCAAAAAAAGAAAAGAGTACCCTTATTTGGGGCCATACATTTCTCCCTCCAATCACATACAGGTTATATAATGGTGATGCAAGAACAGATTACGAAACTAAAAGATGAATAGTCTATAACAAAATCAACAAAATGTCTACACAGATTTTTTGAAAGAAAAAAGTCAAAAAATTTTAAAAGAAAAATGATATCTTCAAGAAATAAATTAAGGGTTGGAGTGATATTACAGTGGGTAGGGTTAGCCTTGCACTCTACTGGCTCTGACAGCCCATATGGTTTGCTGAGTTCTGACAGGAGTAATCCCTGTGATAAGAATCAGGGGCAAGCCCTGAGCATAGCAGGGTGTGACCAAAAAACTTAAAAATAAATTAAATGAGAACACATATCAAAAAAATAAATTTTAGCATCTTCCCAAGGATGTAAAAATCTTATACATTTATGAGTAAGAACCAAGTGTAGAGAACCAAGAGCTCATATAAAAGCGTTTTAGAAGATGCTCATTATTTAAGTCTTTTAGCATCTAGACGTTCCCTTCTGCCCAGGTATTCTCATACCGTAGCTTTAGGTGTGCTGGCACTTTCAAGGTCTCTTCTTAAGGTGGTCAACAGAAGTTGTCAAACAATGGATTTTTTTTTTTCCTTTTGGGCCCACGCCCAGCAATGCTCTGTGAATACTCCTGGATCTGCACTCAGGAATTACTACTCCTGGCGGTGCTTGGGGAAGCCATATGGAATGCAGGGCATTAAACCCAGGTTGTCTGCGTGCAAAGCAAAAGCCCTATCTGTTGGGCTATTACTTCAGTCCCCCAGAAAATGACTCTAATGATTTTTTGATTTTTGATTAAAGATGTGTGTCATTGCACAGAACAAGGAATTCACTGTACTTATCCAGTGGTTTGTTTACATGCCAGGCAATAAGAGGCAACATTGCCACTAGCAAAAGTATAAGATACTGATGATTCTAATCACTCCACATTTTTTCACTTTTTTATAATGCAGACTTTTGTGATGTGTCAATCACTTGTATCACTTGTCTTCCCGTTGTTCATCGATTTGCTCTAGTGGACACCAGTAATATCTCCATATATCCTGTTGTGTGCTAGTGTAGGCCAAGGGCATCTGCTAGCTCCAGGAACACAAAGAGCCTCAGACCATTCCTTCAGGTCATGGGAATGAGGTCTATAATAGTTACTGGTTTTGGCATATCAAATACTACCTGGGTAGCTTGCCAGGCTCTGCTGTGCAGGTGGTATACTCTCAGTAGTAGGCTCTCATTCATACATTTACTAATGAACCGGGGAGAGATTAGCCTTTTCTCTTGGGTGGAGCTCTGACGAGCTGTGGAGTCCAGGTGTTGAAAATGGCGGCCCTCAGATGTTGAAAATGGGTTCCTCTGGCTTCTTGCGAGGCTCTGTTGGGATGGGGGGGCAGGGCTAGAAATCGCCTTTCCTCCCATGATCAGCTGAGCACAGGGAAAGCCAGTAGCAGTTCTGCCCCAAGTGTCTGAGTCTGATGTGTCAATATTAGGAGGAAAATGGTACATTTTAAAATATATGTAGTCAAAAAATGTATATAATCTGTTATAAAATGATTAAGTATAACTACTAAAAAGAATAGAAGGAATGTTCTATTTGATAATAAAGCCTGATTTTGATTTTTGATATAATTACTTCTATAATAAGTTTATTCGTATAAAGAATTAAAAGAAGACAACAGTTCACAGAAATAGCAAGTCCTTAGGAATTAAATAAACTAAAAACACAGTTTCAGAGACATAGTTTAATAGCACAGTCCAAGCACTGCCAGGAGTGAGGCCCTGTGCAGTGCAGGCTGTGGCCTGTAAGAATGTAAGAAAACCTTAACAAATTGCCAACCAGTGCTGGGAGAGGAGAGGAAAGGTAATAAGAGACATGGTAGAAACAATGGTAGACTCTTGGGCACTTTGGTGTAGGATGGAATAGTACTGTCATAGATCAATACCGTAAACTTTAACACTATTGTAATCACCTAAACTTTACTGAGTAAAAGTAATTTTAAAATATATACATAATAATAGGTCTATTCTGAAGGATTAATTGATAGTAAGATCTTGTTAAGGAAAATAGGGACATACATATACAGCTCAAATGCTAATAAAAATAATCAAGGTTGGTGATCTTATATCACACAGTCTTGAATTAGAGCCAATTACTGCTAACAAAATATGATGATTTTAAAGAAAATATATATGACCTCAATGAAGATAGAGCTATTATAAAGACTTATATACAAACAATATATAAGAGGCCCCATTCACTCTCAATGGAACAAACATCTCTGAATGCAGCAGTTATGTGTACCTAGGTCGAGAAATCAACATGATGAACGACCTAAAACCTAAAACCTAAAACCTGAGCTGCGCAGGAGGAAGAGAGCAGCATGGAATGCCTTCAAAGGCATCGAAGAAATAGCTACAAGGACAAAGAATCTCCAGCTCCGGGCAAATCTCTTTGACTCCACCATTCTCCCTGCATTAACATACGCCTCAGAGACCTGGGCCCTACGAAAGCAGGATGAGAATGCTATTCGGTCTCCCAAGAGGAATCAAAAGAGCTATGCTTGGAATATCACGCCTCACTTAAGTGAGTGAAGGAATCCGCAGTTCCAACCTCCGTCACTATTTCAGAATCAGGGAAGCTGTCTCATCTGCCAAGGCATCAAAAATCAGATGGGCTGGACATGTAATGCGATTTGGAGATGACCGCTGGACTAGAGCCATTACTGACTGGATCCCACGGGATGTCAAAAGATCACGTGGCCACCCACCTACAAGATGGTCAGACTTCCTTGTAAAGTCCCTGAAGGAACGGTTTGAGGCTCTTCATATTCCTGAATCAACCAGATACCATTGGGCTACATTGGCACGTGATAGGGTCCAATGGAAATGTTACTGGCGGGCGCCCCGCTTGAGCAAATCGATGAATAACGGGATTCAAGTGATCAAGTGACAAGTGATATACAAACAATATACAACAAGCATCTATGAAAACAAAAATGTTAGGAGAGAATTTCATAGACAAGCATCACATTATGGGTAGAAAAAATTCATTCTGTGTCCACAGTAAATTAAACTGTCACTGTCTTCCCGTTCATCATTGATTTGCTTGAGTGGGCACCAGTAACATCTCCATATGACCTGTCTCATGCTAGTAGAGCCCAAGGGCACCTGCTTGCTCCAGGAACATAAAGAACCTCAAACCATTCCATCAGGTCATGGGAATGAGGTCTATAATTGTTACTGGTATCTGGCATATTAAATACGACACGGGTAGCTTGCCAGGCTCTGCCGTGCGGATAGCATACTCTTGTAGTCATCTCAACATCCAGCATTTATGATGAACCGCTAGGCCGCAAGTGGCCGCCCGAACCGGGCTGTGATAGGCTGGTTTGCTGGGTGGAGTTCTGACGAGGGGGAAGTCCAGATGTGGAAAATGGAGGTCCTCATGGAGTGGGGGGGTCGTCTGGCTTGTTGTGAGGCTCTGCTGGGGTGGCAGCCCAGGGCTAGAACCTGCCAGCCCTCCCGGCACCTCATGAGTGGCTGGGCACAGTGAGAGTAAGTAGAGGCTCTGCCCCATGGCTGTCTCTACATTAGATATACTGAAGGGAATAAAATGATGTAGCTTTGACTAGAGACTAGACACATGAATGGTTTTCCTGAGCTATTTATGCAATTTTCATAGCTAGATCAATTTTTTTAAAGTCTTTTCTACGTGAAGAACCAAGTGAAAGGTAATCTAGACATAAAGGAATAATTTCTGGGTGTTAGGAAATCAAGCTATGATGTGCCTGTGAAAAACTATATATTGTACGTAGTTTATATATAAAATAAGTTATCCGTTTGCTCCTTATTCTAGTGATTGTAATAAACCATTATAAGATAGACCAGATTACTGACTAGCTATTGGAACTATTTGTTTATAGTATCAGAAAGTACTCTAGCAGATGGAAAATATGAAGATGACAGATAAGAACTAACACAAATGAAGTTGTGGGTTCATCACAGAAAAAGCTGTCAATTCTAAGATCAGCACTTAAAGTTCAAAAAGTGCTTCACAAGGTTTTTACAGCACCTATTTACATTCTAAAGCATGAGAGCATATTGGGAAAATATCTTTCTAAACACTGGTAAGTTTTACAATTCTTGCATCTCATCACCCTGGTACTAAATTTGGTACATTTTTTTTACCTATTATGCTAAAGAAAATTACTAGTGCAAAGAAGATAAGGCACACATTTAAAATGTAAGTTAAACACAAAATAAAATTTCAGTTAAAATGGTTTATTAAATTAATATTTCTATGCTACTGTGACAAAAAATGATCAAATATATATTTTCATGTTATCAATGTAAAATCAATAGGGATAAATAGCACATTGTAAAAAGGTGCCAACTGGTCAAGGAAAAAGAAGCACAGAAAGCATTCTCTGAAAGCACTCATTAAACAAAAAATTAAATGTAAAGTTTAAAAAAATATGACATACTAGAAACTATTGAGATAACATACTTTAAGGAGCAATCCTAAGATTAAACATTGTAGATAATAGTAATAAATCACTAACTGAAAGTAATTACTACCTAAATTGCTAAACCAAGAAAATAGGGGTCATATAAACATTCATACACATAAATATTTATATTAGTGAAAATAGCTATGCATCTGACACATAAACTTGGACTTAAGAAAGTCAGTAAACATAAAAATGAGTTTGAAAACAATTATTAAGATAAGAAAAGCAGCCAAGCATTAAGAAAGGAAACTTCAGGCTAGTTTAATAAAAAGAAAAAAATTTGACTTAGTTGAGAAAATAAAACAAGATATTATGACCAAACAGAAATCTATAATCGGATGAAGATAATTATGTATAAAGATAAAGTAATAATTTATGGTTTTTACATATATTTTCACATATCTGTATACTATATTATATATTGTATACTTTTATTATGGTTCAAATTAATGATGTTATCCATTTATATAGTAACCTTTAAAAATACTGATCTCTTTGAAAAATACAGAGCTGCTACTTGCTCTCCCTGTGCCCAGCTGCTCAGAGGCACTCGGGAGGGATGACGGGTTCTAGCCCTGGCCCGCCACCCCAGCAGGGCCTCACAACAAGCCAGATGACCCCCACCACACTATGAGGGCCGCCTCTTCTACATCGGACTTCCCTCTTGTCAGTACTCCACCTAGCAGCAGACGAACCTATCACAGCCTGGCTTGTGCGGCCACTAGCGGCCGTGTGGTTCATCAATAAATGCTGTGTTTAGAGGTGATACAAGAGTGTCCACCCACACGGCAAGCCTGGCAAGCTGCCCGTGTTGTATTTGATATGCCAAATACCAGAAGCAATTATATTAGGTCATTCCCATGACCTAATACAATTGTCTATGTTAGGTCATTCCATGAGGCTCTTCCTGGAGCAAGCAGATGCCCTTGGGCTCTACTAGCATGAGACAGGACATATGGAGATATTACTGGTGCCCGCTCGAGCAAATCAATGATGAATGGGAAGATAGTGATAGTGATTGAAAAATACAGCAAAAAGGTAAATAAAAAGATTTATATATAAATCTTAATTAAGATATATATATGTATATATATATATATGTATATATATATATAATTTAACGGCAACCCCAGTAAAGATCCAGACCCATTCACTTCAGACCCAGAGCTATGATACTCAGCTGGTCCCATGTAGAAGCAACCCATGGAGCTGACCTCCCGGTAAGGGGCTCTGCCAGCCTCTGGCCGAGTCCAACATTGCTCCAAGGGTTTGCTCTCATGAGCAGGGAGAGACCATGCTGACCGGACTCGAGTGGAGTTTTGGGCCGTGCCCTTTCTCCCGCATCCATGCCAGTTGCCCCAGAAGAGAGAGACCCACCCACGCCAGAACCACAGGTCTCTTGGCACACGGCCACAAAGCGGTCACGCAATATTTTTAGAGGATGCTGATTTTAACATAAAGTTCTTCCCAAGTTCTTTCAAATTTATACATAGTAAACAGTTCTAACATGACAACCTTTTAATGTATGTTCTGTAATCCATAGTCTGGAGGGAAGGAAAAGATAAAGAGAGAGAAAGGGAAAGAAATAAAGAACCTGCCATGGAGGAGGGCTGGGGGAGGGGGAGGGAACCGGGGACGTTGGTGGTTGGAGATGGGCACTGGTGGTGGGATGGGTGCTGGAACACTGTATGACCAAAACCCAAATATGAACTTTTTAATTGTATATCTTTGTAACCATAAAAATAAAACAATTTAAAAAAAAGTAAACAGTTCTAGACAGGTTTTAACTGATACCAGTAAACCTAGCAAGAAGCCAGAGCAAGCCACACATCATGCAGTCAGTCATTCTCAACATCCAGACTCCATAGTTCCTCAGAGCTCCATCCAAGAGAAAACCTGATCTTCCCCTTTAAGTTTCATCAGTAAATGCTCGAGTTGAGAGCTTTCTACTGAGACTATACCACCTACATGGTAAAGCCTGGCAAGCTACCCATGTTTTATTTACTTGTTATGCCAAAAACTAGTAACAGTTATGGACCTCAATTCCATGACCTGAAGAATGGTTTCGGGCTCCTCCTGTCCCTGGAGCAAGTAGATGCTCTTGGGTTGCACTTGCTTGTGACAGGACTAATGGAAATGTTACTAGTGCCCAATAGAGCAAATCGATGAACAATGGGAGGACAATGATACAGTGAAAATAATTTAACATATAAAATCACTTCTTCCATGAAATTGTACCATTGTTTAAACATGGATAATCAAGAATATTTTATTTTATCACTTTATTTTAGTATTATAGCCAAATGCTATAAATCAAAACACAAAATGTGTAATGCCTATATAGCGCCCGTGTTATGTAAGTGGGCATTTGAATTTTTTCAAGGGCATTGATAATCTGTACTTTTTTTTCAGAAAAATATAATGGGTATACTTTTTGTAAACAATAATTATATTTTGAATAATACAACAATGAATAGCTAGAACACCAAAAAGCCTGAAAATGAATATTAGTCGAGGAATACACACATATGTGTGTTTATGTATGTATGTATGTTATATGCATATAGTTTACATTATGTACATTACTGGGTTCCATGAATCTTGATGTAAGTTAAGAAAATATGCTACACAATTATCCTTTTGTATATATATTTAATTTATATATTATTATAGTTTACATACATATATAGATGTAAAGAGATGCATATTTGGAAATTTACATATAGAAAACATTCATTCATATATTCTTTTTTTAATAATGCTACACCTAAAGAGATGAGTGAAGGTGAAGCTGTGGTACCTGGTATATAACACAAGTTATCACAATGCAAGACATATGCTTTATTAGTTGACTTATGTTTCTAATCATAAAATGAAATTATAAAGGTTCAATCACTTATGAAATGTGATACTGTTTATGTTCATCGAATATATACAAATGGAGGAACTATATAAAGATAAATCATTAAATGAAACAAAACATAAGTATAATAAATGCATCTAATTTTGATAAAATCTATTTGGAAAAAGTTAATTTCGGATCACATGTATCTTCAAACTTCAATATTTAAAATTAAACATGTACCTATATATATATAATAAAACACTGACAGAAAAATATGATTAGAATGATTATATTATAACTTTAATATATATAAAACGATTATATGTAATCAAGTTAATGATATTTTTATTATATAATTATATATTTATGTTCTGAATATTTATAATATATACATTTAATTATATTTACATATATAGATGTACAGGGTTTTTGTAAGTAAAATATAAAGTTCTACCATATTACATATGTTTTAGAATATTTTTACAATTCTGTGGAAATAGTGCTATAATCAAAATACAATGACTAAAGGACAGTTGTGCTCATATTCTTGACATACATAAAAATTCATATAGTTGATAAAAAACCCTTCAGTTTAAGATAAATTAAAGATAGTTCCAATCCACTCAAAAATAATAACATTTAAACATATTGAATTGTTTTAGAATCACTGGTTTGTGACTTTAGAAAGACAGATATTTTCATGTATAATGGGAAAACAATTTGGTACCCACTATTTAAATGATCATGCATAGATAATAATTTTCTGTAGGTTTAGTCCCATTTATCTAAAAAGATCTAAAAAGATAGTTTAAAATGTACTGTTTAATATTATCCATGACAACAATACATTTAAAACTAATGAATGTCAATAAAGTAATTGTCAAAAAGATAACATGCATTGCACAAAATCCTTGTAAGGATTTTTCTGTAAGGATCTTATACAAAAATATTTTTACATATTTATATCATAAAATAAAAATGCTACAGTTTAGAATAATAGGTTCTAGTTGTAGGAAGCATTTACATTCTGACCATAGGGTAATCTCCCGATATGTTTTTTTTTTCTTTTTGGGTCACACCGGCAATGCTCAGGAGTTACTCCTGGCTCTGCACAGGAATTAATCCTGCTGGTGCTCAGGGGACCATAAGGGATGCCGGGCATCGAACCTGGGTCAGCTGCATGCAAGGCAAATGCCCTACCCGCTGGATTATCACTCAGGCCCCTAATCTCCCAATATGAGTAATAGAGTATTTACTGATTTTTAGTAATTGTTTTTTATTGAAACACCATGAGAGGTTGAGTTCTTCATAATTTGATTTTAGTCATAGTGTTCCAGCACCCATCTCTACACCAGTAACATTTCCTAGCACCAATGTCCCCAGTTCGCTTCCCATCTGTATAAACCATCTATCTAAAGTTACTGAAATAAAAGCAAGACTATTGATGTTTATGTTTATTTACTGAAATGGCAAAAACATGCCTAAATTTATATACACATGGCTAATGTAATTTGCAATTTCTAGGAAGAGGAGAATTATATATTATGAATTGTACATTGCAGATCTGAGGATTGTATGTTAAGAGACATGTCACTGAGTATCTTTTAGTATCTTTTTAATGCATGTTGGCTTTTTGTATTTTTGTTTAATTTTTAACATGTAATGAAGCTAAGTATTTGAGAGAGGCTTGCACATCGGTACTGACTGGAATTGACTAAGTTATCTGCCCAGTGTCTCTATAATCTTAGCTTGCAATTAATATTCATTTATTTCCACCTAATAAATCTGTATGAAATAGTTTGTTTCTATAACCATGTTTCATATACTTAAAATCTCTATTTCTCTGAATCTATTCTTTTATCTTATATCTCTGAATCTATTCTACTATCTTGTAAACAACATGTTCAAAGAACTATATCATTTCATATTCATATTTTATCAAGTTTTTACATTTCATTGATGCAGAAAATTTATAAAGGTAGTTTTTAATCATTATTTTAATCATGGTTAAAGGAAAAGCAAAATTTTAGTGAATTATTATTTTGTTCTATATGCTTTCTACTGTTGGCTCAAGCATGGCTCAATTTATTGGTTGCTGTTTTCCTGGATGCGTCTTTTTACTTTTGCATGTTTAGATGCTTATTCTGGTTCTGTACTCATCATTCAATGATTTATAATAATCGTTTCCCAGTAATGTAAAATAAGTAAGACTATATTTATTTTTATACATAGAATTTTTATCCGTTTCGACCCCTGTTTGAATAGAAAAAAAAGGCATTTGCTAAACCCCTTTAAAATAAAAATATAATTTGAAGTTACTAGACAGCTTTTATTTGCATGTGTGAGTGATCATTTGCTAAGCATGAGTTTAGATATGGATCTGATTAATTTTGAATAGCATGTGTTAATTAAAATTTAATAACACTTCATTTAATTAGGTTAGGGTATTCTCAAAAGCCGGATTTTATGATTCAGAGAAGCAAAAATACCCACTTCGTCTTCAGCATAATAATTCCATAAAAACAGTGGGAACAAAGCACATGTTAACCAGAACCAAATATCATTTTGTCTTATTTTAGCCACACATAATCCTCAGCTCTTAAATGAACTCATCTTTCATCAGATAGAATTGTGAAACTGAATTGCTGTTTGATGCTAGAGGCAAAGTACAGACAAGTAAAATAGCCTTTGCATTCAGGAATATTAAACCTGCTAGAATTAAGCAAAAGGAGTTTTATAACTGCACATTTGAAATTTCAGAGTATATGCTTGGTGAACCTATAGTTTAGCAGCTGAGCATAGGCAAATAAAACTAAACATAGCTATTGTTTGTTCAATATTGCTGCCCTGGTATTCTGATCTTGTGCCTTTATTCACTGAAAGATTTCTGATGTTAGTTGTGGGGTTTTATCAGAAGGTGAAGTACAAAGGGCAAAAGAGAGGGCCCAGCCATAGTACAGCAGAGAGGGCATTTGCCTTATAGCCCAGGCATTCTTATGGTCCCCAAATCCATCAGGAGTAATTCATGATTGAAGACACAGCAGTAATCCCTGAACATCATACATGTGACTCTCCCCCCTAAAAAATGAAGAGACTTGGATATATTTCTTTAGCAAAGAGGATATAGTTTTGTTAAAATGTATTTTATTATACCATCATGAGAAATACAGGAACAAAGATGTTCATGATTGGGTTTCAGTCATACAGTGTTCCAGCACCCATCCCTCCACCAGTGCCCAATTCCCACTACCAGTGTCCCTGATTCCTTCTCCCCTCCCTAGTCTGCCTTTACGGCAGGTTCTTTATCTCTTTGCTCTATTTCTCTTTCTCTCTCTCTCTTTCTTCTCTTATAAATTGTGGATTGTGATACATAAACTTAGAGGTTATCATGTGTATCTTTATGCCTGTATTTAATGCTTAGTTCTAGGTTGATATTAGCTCTTTAAACAATTGTTAGCACACTGTTCCCTTCTCTTACCTAACCTCTGACTCCCACACATTTGTGGTAATTTCCACCTTTGACAAGACCTCTTGATCCATGTTTTGCCTGACCTGGGATATCGGTGTCATAATATGTATGTATATACATATATGCATGTATACATATATACATGTATACATATATACATATATACACATATGCATATATACATATATACATATATGATGTATATACACATATGTATGTATATACATATATATTTATGTCATGCAAATAAATGCAGTCATTCTATATCTGTCTTTTTTCCTTGTGGTTAATTTCACTCACATGATCATCTCATATGATCATCCATTTATATGCAAATTTCATAACTTCATTTTTCTTAACAGCTGCATAGTATTTCATTGTGTAGATGTACCAGTGTTTCTTTAGCCAGTCATTAATTCTTGGGCAGTCTGGCTGTTTCCAGATTCTGGCTATTGTGAATAGTGTTTCTATGAAAATAAAAGTGCAGATGGTATTTCCACTGTGTGTTTTTGGCTTCCCAGGGTATATTGCCAGGAGTGGTATGACTGGGTCAAATCGGAGCTCAATTTCTAGTCTTTGGAGGAATGTTCATAATGTTTTCCAAAAAATCTGTACTAGTCAACATTCCCAACAACAATGGATAAGAGTCCCCTTTTCCCTCACATCCATGCCAGCACTTGTTGTTTTTGCTCTTTTGGATATGCGCTAGTCTCTGAGGTGTGAAATGATATATCATTGTTGTTTTGATTTGCATCTATCTGATGATTAGTAATGACGAGCATCTTTCATGTCTTTTGGCCATTCAAATTTTCTCCCTTGTTGAAGTTTCTATTCATTTCTTCTCCCCCATTTTTTGATGGGGTTGACTGTTTTCTTCTTGTAAAGTTCTAACAGTGCCTGACATATACTGGATATTAACCCTTTATCAGTTGGGTATTGGGTGAATATTCTTTCCCATTCTGTGGACTGTCTTTGTACCTTGGTCACTGTTTCTTTTGAGATGCAGAAGCTTTTAGTTTCATGTAGTCCCATATGTTTATCTTTGCTTCTAGTTGCATCATTAGTGGTGTTTCACCTTTGAAGATGCCTTTAGCTTCAATGTCGTGGAAGGTTTTTCCTATATTTTCTTCAACAGACATTATGAATTCAGGTCTGATATTGAAATCTTTAATCCATTTTGATCTGATTTTGTGCATGGTGTTAGACACAGGTCCAAATTCATTTTTTACATGTAGCTGTCCAGTTTTCCCAGCACCACTTGTTGAAGAGGCTTTCCCTTACTCCAGTTTGGACTCTTTGCACCTTTATCAAAGATTAAATGATCATGTGTTTAAGGATGGGTGTCAGAATACTCAACTCTATTCCATAGGTCCACAGGTCTCTTTGTATTACAATACCATGCTGTTTTAATTACTACTGCTTTGTAGTACAGTTTGAATTTGGGAAAGGTGATACCTACCATCTTCTTTTTCCCAAGGATTGCTTTAACTATCCGTGGGGGTTTATTATTCCATATGATTTTCAGGAGTGTTTGGTAAATTTCTTTAAGAATGTCATGGGTATCCTTATAGGAACCCCATTGAATCTGTACAAAGCTCTTGGGAGTATTACTATCTTGACAATATTAATTCTCCCTATCCATGAGCAGGGAATGTGCTTCCATTTCCTCGTGTCCTCTTTTATTTCTTGAAGCAGTGTCTTGTAGTTCTCTTTGTATAGGTCCTTTACACACTTGGTTAAGCTGATTCCTAGGTATTTGAATTTCTGTGGTACAATTGTGAATGGAATCAGTTTCTTAATATCCCTTTCTTCTCTTTCGTTATTTGTATAGAGGAAAGCCACCGACTTTTGGATATTGATATTGTACCCTGCCACTCTACTTTAGGTATCTATTGTTTCTAGGAGGACTTGATCAAGAGTTTAGTATTCTCTAGGTACAATATCATGTCATCTGTGAATACTGATAGCTTGACTTCTTCCTTGCCTATCTGGAAGTCCTTAATGTCCTTTTCTTCTCTGATTCCTATGGCAAGTACTTACACTACTATATTGAATAAAAGAGAGAGTGGGTAACCTTGTTTTGTCCCTGATCTTAAGGGGAAGGCTTTCAATTTTTCCCCAATAAGAATGATACTCGCTGTGGGCTTTTGGTAGATGGCTTTGACTATATTAAGAAGGTATCTTCAATTCCCATTTTCTGGAGGGTTGTAATCATGAATGGGCATTGGATCTTATCAAACGCTTTCTCTGTGTCTATTTATATGATCATATGGTTTTTATTTTTTCTCTTATTGATATGATGTATTATGTTGATTGACTTGCGAATGTTGAACCATCCTTGCTTCCCGAGGTGAATTCTACTTGGTCATGATGAATAATCTTTTGATGAGTCTTTGGATTCTGTTTGCTATATTTTGTTGAATATCTTAGCATCTGTGTTCATCAGGGAGATTGGTCTGTGATTTTCTTTCTTTGTGCTGTCTTTCTCTGGTTTGGCTATCAGTCTTATATGTGCCTTGTAGAAGTAGTTTGGCTGTGTTTCTGTTCCTTCTGTTTCCTGGAAGAGCTTGAAAAGTACTGGTCCTCCTTAAAGATTTAGTAGAATTCACTAGTGAATCCATCTGCACCTGCACTTTTGTGTTTGAGCAGGCTTTTAATTACTGTCAGTTTCCTCGATGGTGATAGGCTTATTCAGGTATTGCAGGTCTTGTTTCAGCCAGGGAATGTTATAAGACTTCAGAAATTTATCCATTTCTTCTAGGTTCTCATGTTTCATGGCATGCAGACTAGCAAAGTCATCTCTGATGGTCTTTTGGATTTGTGTTTGCTGTTGTGATGTCCCATTTTCATTTCTGATTCTCTTCTATTTGAGTTCTCTCTTTCCCAGTCCTTACAAGTTTTACCAGTGGTTTGTCGATCTTGTTTATTTTTTTTCAAAAAACTAGTTTTTGGTTTCATTAATCTTTTTGAATTGTTTCTTGGGTCTCCAGTTTATTGATGTCCTCTCTAAGTTTTATTATTTCCTTCTTTCTGAGGATCCGGGCTCCTTTTGTTGGTCCTTTTTCTAATATTTGAGCTGTGAAGTCTGGTTATTTATGTGGGCCCTTTCATTTTTCCTGATGGATACCTGCAGGACTATGCTTTCCTGTGTCCCGCAAGTTCTTATAGTTGCTGTATTCAATTTCAATTGTTTCCAAGAATCTTTGGATTTCCTGTTTGATTTCTTCTATGACCAATTGTTTGTTCAGCAGTGAGCTGTTCAGTTTCCAGTTGTTTGGCTTGACTCCCTGCTTCTGTGTATGGTTAACTTCTATTTTCAGTGCATCATGGTCTGAAAAGATATTTGATATAATTTCTATTTTTTATTTTATTTAGGTATTCTTTGTGGCTCAGCATGTGGTCTATCTTGGAGAATGTTCCACGTGCACTGGAGAAAAATGTGTATTCAGCTTTTTTGGGATGCAAAGCCCTGTATATATCAATCAGCTCTCTTTCTTCCATTTCTTCCTTCAGGGCCATTATTTCCCTGGTGAGTTTCAGTCTTGGTGATCTATGCATAGTTGATAAAACTGTGTTGAAGTCTCCAACTATAATTTTGCTACTGTTAATGTCTCCTTTGAGGTCTATTAGCAGTTGTTTAAGTATTTTACTGGCCCCTCATTGGGTGCATATATGTTTAGTAGTGTGATTTCTTCCTGATACAAATACCCCTTTATTATTATTATTTTTTTAATTTTTGGGTCACACCCAGTAATGCTCAGGGGTTACTCCTGGCTCTGCACTCAGGAATTACTCCTGGCAGTGCTCAGTAGACTATATGGGATTCTGGGGATCGAACTCAGGTCGGCTGTGTGCAAGGCAAATGCCCTACCCACTATACCATGGCCCCAATATCACTTAATTATTAAGAAATGGCCTTCATTGTCCCTTCTGACCTTTTTCAGAATGAAGTTTATATTGTCAGATACTAATATGGCCACTCCAGCCTTTTTGGAGGAGTTGTTTATGTTGAGAATGGTGTTCCAGCTTTGATTTTGAGTCATTTTCCTTGATTTTGAGTCTGCCTTTGCTCTGATTAATCATGTGTGTTTCTTGTAGGCAGCAGAATGTTGGTTTCAGTTTATTTATTTATTTATTTTTGCTTTTTGGGTCACACCTGGCAATGTTCAGGGGTTACTTCTGGCTCTTTGCTCAGGAATTACTTCTGGCAGTGCTCAGGGGACCATATGGGATGCCGGGGATTGAACCCGGTTCGGCCGTGTGCAAGGCAAATGCCCTACCCACTGGACTATAGCTCCAGCCCCTGATTTCGGTTTTTTAATTCATTTTGCCGTTTTGTGTCTCTTAATTGGTGTATTTAGACCATTGTCATTGAGGGGGATTATTGTCATCAGATTTTGTGCTGTCTTTCTGATTAAACTTGTAGTGCTTTGGGGGTTTTGTCTTATTACAGTAGACACTTCAGTCCTTCGTTTAAAGTTGGTTTTGAGTCTATGAAGTTCATGAGTTGTTGTTTATCTATGAATTTGTGTATTTTTCCTACACATCTGAATGTGAGTCTAGCCAGGTAAAGTATTCTTGGTTTGGCCTGCAGTTCATTGAGCCTTTTCATAATATCCAATCATTGTTTTTGGGCTCAGAGTGTTTCATCTGAGAAGTCTGCTGTGAATCTTAGGGATGCTCCTTTGTATGTGATTTCCTTCTTTGATCTTGCTGCTTTAAGTACTCTATCTCTATTTATAGTTTTTGTCATTTTAATTAGGATGTGTTTTGGAGTATTCTTATTGGGGTTTCTTTTAGCTGGTATCCTATGGGCCTCCTGAATCTGGGAGCATGCATTCTTCCTTTTTGGCGAACTTCTCAGCTATGATGACTTTGACTGTTTCTTCTTAATCAGGGTTTTCTTCTTGCCCTCTGGAACCCCAATGATCCATATGTTGTTCCTTTTGGCTTCATCATGATTATCTCTTATAGTCTGTTCATTAATTGTGAGTCTTTTTTTTCTACCTTCTGCTATTGTCTAGATAATCCTTGGGCCTCTTCTTGGAGATCACTAATTCTTTCTTCAGCAGTTGTTACTGTTCTTTGAGGCCTTCCACCGTGTTTTTCATTTCACTTACCACATTTTTAATATCTGTCATTTCTGCTTGTATTTTGTCTGCAATTTACTCATTGCTGCTCTCATTTCCTCTTGTATTTTATTGACTTTGTATTCCATTGCTTCTTTGACTTTGTATTCCATTTCTTTATGCATCCTTAACAGTTCCTTCTGAAATTCTTTATAGAGAGGTTAATAGCTCATCATTATTGCTTGGCACATTTGGGCTAGTGACTCCACTCACTGAGCTTGATGAAATTTTGTGTTGCTTTACCATAATGACTACTGTAGGTTGCAAATGTGTGTTCTTGGGTGGCTAGATAGTACAGTTAGTAGGTGCCTGGGTTGTTTGCAGAGTTGGGATGGGTGGCAAGGAATGTAGGGACTAGTGCTCACTGTTTTCTCAGGTAATATAAATAGTAAGTAGTTCGAGTGGATGCACTGAGTTCTAATAAAAAGTTAAATGTATAAAGTTTTTTTTTTGTAAAAAATTCTTTAAACCAACAGAACATTAAACCAAGAATGATGCCCCGTGAAATCTCCCCAAGTATATCTTGTGATACTGTGCTCTGCTCTGCCATTTTTCTTCTCTCTAACTGAAACAAATCTTGTAATTTGCTCCTAAGAAGGGGACCCCATCCTAATTATGAGCTAAGTATTACTTAACCAAATTCTCTGTCTGCAGTTAACTTATACTGGCATCTTTCTCCAGAAATAGAAGTTTATCTTCCCTTTTCCTCCGTGCTATAGATGTTTCCTTCTCCTTTCTTATTTTTTTCTTCTGACTATCATTATTTATGTGAAACTCTTAAAGTCTTCACTGATTTCAAAATTATAGGAAATCTCTGTTTCACTTGTTGTTGTTTAGGTGTTATTTTGGCTTATAAATCTAATATTTGGGGTGTATTTCCTTAATGTTGTTTGATAATTTTTGTAAGGCCACTTTGTGAGAAATTTCAAATCTCTTCATTTATTGATGAAAAACTTGCTGATTAGTGCTGATTGTCTAAGTGAGTCTTCATATTCAACAATTGAGTGGGAGTTTGAGTGATGAAAATAGAAAAGGGAAGAGAACCATCTCTCTGTCATGGGGTTTGTAATATAGGCAAATTAACAGATTCTATAGTGACATGCCTCTTTATTATTGCTGGTAAAATTTAAGGCATTTAAGACTAAATGTTATATTGTTCATTAATATTTTTACTGTTTGTGCAAATTTATAGGCTGTACTCACAGAAAATAGAATGGAATGACAAAATATGTTTTGAATGGAACAGAACTGTTCTGCTCAGAAGGGGCCATTAGCATTTAACTGAATTGAAGGGCTTATACAGTCTTCGTATTATACATTAATATTAGTATACTAATGCTAATTAGTATACTAATACTAATATTAATACTAATACTAATACTAATACAGTCTTAGTATTCACTCAACCTATTTACCCAGGTTTTTCTATTTTTTTTTTGTCTGTTATCAGCATACACAGAGGTGTTAAGGGCTTATTCCTGATTGTTTTGAAGTATCATTCCTAGATGGCTTCAAGAGCTAAACTTGATCACTTCACTTGAATCCTGTTATTCATCGATTTGCTCGAGCGGGTGCCAGTAACATTTCCATTGGACCCTATCACGTGCCAATGTAGCCCAATGGCATCTAGTTGATTCAGGAATATGAAGAGCCTCAAACCGTTCCTTTAGGGTCTTTACAAGGAAGTCTGACCATCTTGTAGGTGGGCGGCCATGTGGTCTGTTGACATCCCATGGGATCCAGTCGGTAATGGCTCTAGTCCAGCGGTTGTCTCCAAATCGCATTACATGTCCAGCCCATCTGATTTTCGATGCCTTGGCAAACGAGACAGCATCCCTGTTACTGGAATAGTGACGGAGGTCAGAACTCCGGATTCCTTCTCTCACTTGAGTGAGTCGTGATATTCCAAGTATAGCTCTTTCGATTCCTCTCTGGGAAACCCGATTAGCATTCTCATCCTGCTTTCATAGGGCCCAGGTCTCTGAGGCGTATGTTAATGCAGGGAGAACGGTGGAGTCAAAGAGATGTGCCCGGAGATGGAGGTTCTTTGTCCTTTTAGCTATTTCTTCGATGCCTTTGAAGGCATTCCATGCCGCTCTCTTCCTCCTGCGCAGCTCAGGTTTTAGGTCATTCATCATGTTGATTTCTCGACCTAGGTACACATAACTGCTGCATTCAGAGATGTTTGTTCCATTGAGAGTGAATGGGGCCTCAGGAACTAGTTCATTCTTCATGAACATTGTTTTCTTCAGATTCAGCTATAGACCTATCTTTCCACATTCTCGGTCTAAGTCAGCCAGCATTTGTGCCGCTTGGCTAAAGTTTAGTGTTATTAGAATGATGTCATCAGCGAAGCAGAGGTGGTGTAGTTGCCGACCATCTATCTTCACTCCCATTCCTTCCCATTCTAATTGTCAAATGATGTTCTCGAGGGTGGCACTGAAGAGTTTTGGTGAAATGGTATCACCCTGTCGAACCCCTCTTTTCACATTAATGATCACTTCTTTGTAGAATGGTGAAATCCTGGTGGTGAATCCATAATACAGCTCACGAAGGATCTTGATGTATTGGGTTTGAACACCCCTGTTTGGCTAGGGCTTGATGACTGCTTCATTCTCCACAGAATCAAAGGCTTTCTGTAAATCAATGAACGTGAGACAGAGCAGCATCTTGTACTCCCTACAAACCTCAATGAGCTTGGTTACTGTGTGGATATGGTCAATTGTGCTGAATCCTTTCCGGAAGCCTGCTTGCTCGCATGGTTGTCCTTCATTTAGTGTTCTGCTAATCCCCTTCAGGATGACTTGTGTAAACAGCTTGTAGATGACGGACAACAGGCAGATGGGGCGATAGTTGCCAATGTTGTGAATGTCTCCCTTCTTGAACAGTAATTCGGTTTATGGGAGGCCTGTTCGCGTTAGGTATATTTAGCCGCTCTTCCGGTGTTTGGGTCTGACTTTGTCTGGGCCTGGTGCTGTGCCCTTCTTTACCGACAAGATGGCATGTCGGATTTCAGTAGGGAGAACGTTGGGAATGACATATCCATCCTGTGGAATTTGGTATGTGGGCAGGTGGATGTGGCTATCAAAGAGATTTGAGTAGAAGTCATAATCTTCTCCATTGCCTTTCTGGAAGATGTGATAGATCCATCAGGGCATCGGAGGGCAGTCATCTTGGTCTTATAGTTGGCGAAGGACAGGCGGGCAGTGCGAATGCTTTTCCCCGCTTCTGCTGCATCTTCCAGTATTTCTGCTCTTCTGTCTTTGAGGTCTTCTTTTATCGCTTCTCTGCACCATTTAGCAAGCTTGGACGTTAGCATTTGGTCTCCTGAGGCTCTCGCCTTGCCACGTTGGCGAATGAGCTCGAGAGTTTCTGAAGACAGGTGTTCTTTTGTGTCTTTATCCCTCTCGGCATTCTTCGCACAATCATGGAGGTGCTGAACCAGTTGGTTGTATTCTTCATCGATGTCGCCAATGATGGTATCTTCCCATGTTGCTGCAATGGTGCCAAAGAGTTCCCAGTTGGTGGTCGTTTTGGGAGTTCTCTTCTTAAACTTTGCAGCTTTTTTCTCCCTGTTGCGGGAAGTAGAATTTTGCACGAATGAGACGGTGGTCTGATCCTGTTTGGAATTTGGGGACGACAGCTACATCAGTCAGACAAAACCGTCGATTGAAGATGATGTGGTCAATTTCATTGTGGAACTGTCTGCCAGGAGATTCCCATGTCCAACGTTTCGCTTCAGCTTTCTGGAACTGTGAGTTCTCATGAATGGTCTTGGTGGACATGATGAACTCAGATAGTCTCTCACCCTTTTCGTTCCATTCTAGGCCATGGTTCCCGATGTGGAGTTCTTCAGCCGATCTTCTCGGTCCTATCTTGGCATTAAAATCACCGACTATGATCTTGTAGAAGGTGTGATCTTTTTTATAGAACTCCTCCAATTCCATGTAGAATTTCTCAATTTCATCTTCTTTGTATGTGGATGTTGGTGCGTAGACAATGAAGATAGAAATTTCTGGCAGTGGGCCACATCTCTTCAAGTGTAATCGTCCTATTCGGTTTGTTAGGCATTCAAATGAATCAATGTTTATGGCCATGTTCATGTTGACAAGGACACCAACGCCACAGATGCCTCTTTCGTTGCATGTTCCAAGGAACAATTCTTCTCCGGTGTCAAATACAGCATGATGCAACTGATGCCTCCTCATTTCAGTCAGACCAATGATGTCGTACTTGATCCTTTGCGCTTGCAGCATCAGATCCTCAATATATGCTTCCGATGCCAGCGTGCGTGCATCGTCTCTCTTGTATGTTTGTAGGACAGATTTTTTTCAATTTCATTCAAACTTAGGACATTGTTACGTTTATTCATAATATGAACTAAATATCTTAATTAAATTGGAAAGAAATTCACTGTATGTTGTTATGGTACTGTGTCACCATGGTGAACATTGCTGTTAAAATATTCCTAAATTATGTTTGACTTTTCTAAGTGTCGGACTTTGCCCTTGTATTGAAAGTAGTTTTAGTACATCTGTTAGGAAGAATATAAAGTGGATTTAAGCTGCAAATAGTTGATCAAATGTATAATCCTTTCTCCTGCTACAAAGGTGTACCAGTCATTCCTTTTCTTTGTGGTAGCAAAGCAAAAAGGAAGCAGGATGTGCTTCCTTAAGTTTCTTAAGTTCTTTCCACCCTCCCAACAGGTTTTTGGGTCACACCTGGTGATTCTCAAGCTAACTGTTGGCTGTGCATTCTGTGCATTCAGGAATCATGCCTAGTGGTTGATAGAAATCCAACCATATTGGATGTCTGGACTGTTCCTAGGTCAAACACATGCTAGGAAAATGCGCTACTCACTGTACTATTACTCCTGTGCCTCTTCCTTAACTTACTTTTTTTTTTTTTTTTGGGTCACACCTGGCAATGCTCAGGGGTTGTTTCTGGATATGCACTCAGGAATTACTCCTGGCAGTGCTCAGGAACCATATGGGATTCAGGGGATCGAACCTGGGTCGTCCATGTAGAAGACAAATGACCTACCCACTGTGCTGTTGCTTCAGCCCCCTTCCTTAACTTCTTAAAGTTGCTGAAAATAACCCTGGAGATACCACTGGAAAACGATTTATGGTTCCTCTTTTCAATTATTTTATAGTAACTAAAAGATATTCCTTGTAAGAAGTTTCCATCTTTTCCAAACATATGTAAAGTTTTTATTAGCACTTTGGAGTCATTGGTATATAGAAAAAGCTCAGAAAGATGAAACTGTATGAGGTGAGGAAACACATTTTTTTCTTTCTTTCATCATCGAAATATATTAAAATGTATTTTTGTTAGACTGCAAGGGAAATGTATTTTTTGAAAGGTGTTAGCCAAAAAAGATTTTTTTTTCAAAAGGTACAGATTCTCTGAGGTAATTTGTGAAAGTGAGATTCAAGCATGTAATTCATTTTGTTCTCTTTCTTGTTCTGCAATTTATTTTTAGTGTATATATATTCTTTTTTTTTTTTTTTGCTTTTTTGGGTCACACCCGGCGATGCTCAGGGGTTACTCCTGGCTCTGCACTCAGGAATTACTCCCTGGCAGTTGCTCGGGGACCATATGGGATGCCAGGGATCGAACCTGAGCCGGCTGGGCCGGCCGGTGCAAGGCAGACGCCCTACCCGCTGGGCTATCGCTCCGGCCCCTATTTTTAGTGTATATATATTCTTTCACTATGCTTAAAATACATATATGGAATGAGTATAGTCCTTAAATAAGATAGTTTTCATTTTTAAAACATAGGCTGACTTTCTGTACAATTTAAATTTTATATGTAGTGTAAATTCCAAATTTGTGTTGTAGCATGTTATTTGTAGAAAACCACACATATCTGTTATGGTCAGAATAAAATCAGATTTGCTTCAGTTTCTTTAGGGTTTTCATATAGCACATATGACAACTATTAATCTATGTTAATTAATCAATAGTAATCTAAAGTATAGTTGGTATATGATGGAATTGAGTGTCACATTTTCCTTTAACATAATTTGCCCTTTCTCTCTATGTATATGTGTTTTATATATACATATATATATATTTCCCTAAACATATCTGTATAGAATTTTGTCACAACATATATATGCATATATGTTTAATACACATTTGAAAGCATATGTACAAAAATATACACATGTGCAGAAAACTCTGGCTCTACTCAGTTTATTTCACTATTCTAAAGTTGAATTTCATGTAGCACTAGATTTGTGTGTATGTATTACATCACTTCCCATTGTTCATTGATTTGCTCTAGCAGGCACCAATAGCATCTCCATATGTCCTGTCACATGCTAGTGGATCCCAAGGGCATCTGGTTGCTCCAGGAACATGTAGAGTCTCAAAGCAATCCTTCAGGTCATGGGAATGAGGTCTATAAAACTGTTACTTAGTTTTGGCATATTAATACGACACAGGTAGATTGCCAGACTCTGACATGTGTGAGAATGATCATTACAGTGTTTAATGTGAAAGATCCTGGAAGGACCTGGTCCTAACTTCCGTTATTGTCTAAATATGTCTAAGAACCAGCACAGCTAAGGGTCTGAAGTGTCTCTCTTCCGGTTGCTGGGTGTGGTGGCTGGAAGCTTGCAGTTATGCCCTCTGACTTGGAGGTGGGGAATGGGAAGAGGAGCCCAAATCCCTGCTCCAAGTTGGGCCAGCATTGCCCCCTGCACATGTGAGTGAACCCTAAGAGCTATGTTGGACTCGGCCAGGGGCTAGCTGAGCCTTTACCATCCTCTTATTTTTTTCTTTTTATCTCTTTTGGTTTTGCAGCTACATTGAGCAGTGATCAGGACTTACTCCTGGTTTTGCATTCAGGTATCACTCCTAGTGGGACTCGGGGTACCTTATGGGGTGCTGGGAATTGAACTCTGTTGCTTCTGTACAACTTAAGTGCCCTACTTTCTGTATTATCTCCCTAGCCCATAAAATTTTTAATTAGACCAAGGAAAAATGCTCAGGCTGACTATAGTCTTCCAAATATTTTTTAGCTTTATCTGCAAATGAAACAGAATGCTAAAGATTCCAACAGTAGAAGGGGATGTGAATATTTATCTACAACTTCTAAAATGTTTTTTTGCATTTATTTTGATAGTTTGTTGTGCGGTGAAGGTATATCAATATTGTTATGTATTGTTGTTATGTTATAAGCATAACATATATTGTTATGTTTGATCTACTTACCAGTGCGTAGTGGTGTTCTCTTTTGCTCTTTATTTTCACTTGATCACTTGACATCCTGTTATTCATCGATTGCTCTAGCGGGCACCAGTAATGTTTCCATTTGTCACTGTCCTGTGCCAGTGTAGCCCAATGGTGTCTGCTTGCTCCAGGAATACAAAGAGCCTCAAACTGTTCTTTAAGGGTCTTGACGAAGAAGTCTGACCTGATCAGACTATATATATCCTATGTTATTAAACATTCATCAGTGTGATCATTTTATTGCCTTTAGAACAATTTACCTTGTAGATATACCATATGGATTCAATTGTATGTCATGCAATTAGTCATAAGTGCCAATTTTTTCTTCTAATTATTTAAAATGTAATAAATATTTTTGTTTCTCTTTAACTTTGGTAATTTTCCTTTCTCTAATATCTGCATTGTCTGATTTTATAGTAGCTACTTCATCTCACTTTTGAATGTGAGGTATCTTCTTTATTTATTTACATCTAAGTGTGTGCTTGAATGCTTTATCACATGCATATACATATATATTGCAATATAATATCATTATAAATACTTTTATAATTTTATTGGACTGTTTAGTTTCATGGCAAATTCTGAAAGGAAAATGTTTTGTGATTCTTTCACAGCTTTTCAGTGACCCTATGTATGTCTCTCTGGGTTATGGCCTTCAAAGAGTAGTTTAACCTCTCCCTAGGACAAAGGACAGAGCCAGACTACAGGGGTTCATTAATATTATTTATTACAAAAATATTTTTTACCCTTCTCTTCTTTTTTTTGTTGTGATGAATGGTGGCTGAACATACTTGGCAGTGGTGTTAGCACATGTATTCATCGAAAGTTGCCCTCTTTAATTGTGCTCGCACATATTTTGGTTACAGTACTTTGCCAAGGGTAGTGGTGCTCACACACTATAGTTGTAATACTTCCCACTGACAGCACACATTTTAATTTCAGACTAGCTAAGAAGTTTGAAAGAGTTTCACACAAGCTACCTAAAGTACTCATACAAGTTGATTGTGGAGTGCCAAAGATTTTACTTTGCTATATCAGTGGGGGCCCAAGGCAGTTTCCAGCCATACACAGAGTTTATATGCTAAATGCTATTAAATGGAAGTGGAAGGAATACACCTAAGTAAATGATGTGACATATCAGACTCGTGAAGCAAAAAAGTCAACAGAGTTAAAATGTCAGCTTCTAATTTTTCTACTGATTTCGTATAATATCTGTCAAAATCCCAGGAGTTTTGTGTAGCTCTAGATAAGGGTTTTCTAAAATAAACAATAGCATATGGAAATAATGTTAGTGCCTACTGATGGATTATTGGATTAAAAAACTCACATGTGCATGTGGACACACATAAGAATGCTACTCAGCCATGAAAAGGATGATGCATTGTCTTTGTTTATATGTGATTGGACCTTGGTGTAATTATGCATAGTGAAATAAGACAAGTGAATTAAAAACAGAATACAGGGGCTAAGTTTCAAAATTCTTTCCCATGTGGTTTGTTTATTTTCTTAGTGACCAAGTCTCTGATATAGAATGTGCTGGGTTTATTTTGTAAGGATACTCTTCCACTCTCCTGTGAAGAGCAACAGCTCTCTCAAAGTTCCTCAAGAGTTGATACACATGCATGAATATTTTCTGAACCTAGAAAACATTGAAAGAAAACAAAGGTAGAGGAGAAATTTTATTTACAAATTAGTGTAGGCAGAAAAATACTGGCAGCAGAAGAGAGAAAGCTGGAAAAAAGTAGACTTTTTTTAATAATACCACGGTGATATATACAATTAAAAGATGTTCATGTTTGGGTTTCAGTCATACAGTGTTCCAGCACCCATCGCTCTACCAGTGCTCATTTCCCACCACCATTGTCCCCTGATTCGCTCCCCCTTCCCTAGCCTACCTCTATGGCATGGCGGGCACCTTGCCTTCTCTCTCTATTTCTCTCTCTCTTTATCTCTCTCTGTCTCTTTCTCTCTCTTTCTGTCTATCTCTCTCTTTCTCTATCTCTCTGTCTCTTTCTCTCTCTTTCTATCTCTGTCTCTCTCTCTCTGTATTTCCCTCTTCCTTCTCTTACACATGTGGCTGCAATACATACATTTAGAGGTTATCATGTTTATCCCTTTGCCTATGTTCAATGCCCAGTTCTAGGCTAGTATTAGCATTTCTATCAATTATTAGCACACTGTTCCCTTCCTGAAAAGAAATTTCTGTAATAATAATAATAATAAGTAACAGTGGTAATAATCTATATGGTAATATATAACAGTGGTAATAATGTTTTTATGCTCTCCCTTATATTAGGAAGTTTTATAGTAAACTCATTGCGTCATTGATCTTTTTTTCAAAATAGTTTTATTTATTTTTTAATGTTGCTGTTGTTTTGAATAAATTTAACTAGTGAAATGAATAAATGGTTTTGCTTAAATAAATTTAATTGTTGAAGAAAGATAAGTATTGTAAAGAGAACATGGACTTCTCCATAGGGGGAAAATCCTTTGCAAATGAAGAAATCATTTTAAAGATTTCAATGAGTTGGTAGTGATGTTGACAAGATTTAAAACCAGAGGAGCCTCCTTTTACCAGGTATTGACTTTTTAACAATTTTATAAATAAGAGGTTAAATCTATCTTAAAGCTGGACTGGATGAATTCTCTCTAAAATTAATTGATTTATCAGTAAACTTTCTATAGGAAAACCTTTGCCAAGTGCTTTCCATTGTAAAATATTTTGTCGCATTTACAGATCTTTCCCCTAATCAGTTTTTAGATTCTTTGACTATAGACAACTCTTCTGGCTTTCAGATCTTTCACTTCTTTGTGAATCTTTTGCTCTGCAGATCAATTTAGCACTGCAGTGATAATCTCATCAAGTATCACACATCTATCACTTAATGCTATTTAAGGTAGCAAGAAGACTATTACAATAAAGTTGGTAACTAGATCTGAAATAGAAGTTGTATCAATTATTCTTGCATAATGGGCCCCGATTGGGGTCAAAGTAGAGCAGGTGATTAAAATTAGAAACAGTTTTTTCCAAAACTGTGATGTAATGTTCATTAGAACAAAGATATAGTGCCATACAGTGCAAGATTCTTAAGAGTAAAGGACATACCTTTTAAATTTTTCTATTCTATATTAGGATATTACAAACAGATTTTGTTTTTGATTAGTATAGGATAAATTGTTTCTTATTAACATGTAAAATAGTGAAATATGTCTCAAGTTTTAAGAAAGCTCATAATATGAATATATCATATACTAAATTAAATATATGTTTTATGAAATATTTAAAACCAGAGGAGCCTCTGGTTTTAAATAGCCCGGATCATCGACAGCCCGGATCATTGACAGCCACCCTGCAGCAGTTTTTTTTTTTCAATCCGGCCCAGGTATGCTGAACCAGAGACTCTCAGGCATGGGGCAGAGCTGCTACTTGCTCTCCCTGTGCCCAGCTGCTCATGAGGTGCCCGGGAGGCATGGCGGGTTCTAGCCCTGGCCTGCCACCCGGCAGAGCCTCACAACAAGCCAGACCACCCTCCCCTACTCCATGGGGCCCGCCATTTTCGAGATCCGACTTCCCTCTCATCACAACTCCACCCAGCAGACCAGACTATCACAGCCCGGATCATCGACAGCCACCCTGCAGCAGTTATTTTTTTTCAATCCGGCCAGCAAATAGATGATTAACGGAAGATAGTGATAGTGATAGTGATGAAGTATGCTAGTCATACAACACATAAATAAAATGGCTATTTTATTTTTGTTTAATTTTATCATACCACCATGAGATATACAGCTATAAAGCTGTTCATGATGGAGTTTTAGTCATACAGTATTCTTTTACCTAACCCTCCACCAGTGAACATTATGTTATTTATTTGACCTATATCTAAGAAGCTAGCTATATATACATACAAGTTTCTGTGTATGTATATTTATAGTTTAAAAACGTTTTTATTTACTTGTTCATTAAAGTTTAAAATTTGTTAGGTATCTAAGAAGCTATCCAGAAATTTGATTTTTATTTATTTATTTATTTATTTATTTATTTATTTTGTTTTTTTGAGTCACCCCCAGTGACGCTCAGGGGTTACTTCTGGATCTTTGTTCAGGAATTACTCTGGGGAACCATATGGGATGCCGAGGATTGAACCTTGGTAGGCTGCATGGAACACAAAAGACCTACCCACTGTGTTATCATTCTGGCCCCAAACTTCGATTTTTATAAATCGCAGCATATGTTTCATAATATATATATATATATATATAATTTCTAATATTTCACCAAGAGTTAGCTCCTTTAAAAAATATAAAAGCACTATCATTTACAAAGTTAGTCATAGTTGAATCTTAAACATTCAATGTTCCAGCACTTGTCCCACCTACAGTGTCACTTCCCTCCGTATTTTCACATTCTTCCGTCTGCCACCCACCCAACCCCCAGCTTGCCTTCTTGACAGGCACCTTTATTTGGTTGTTAAGGTTTGAATATTCTGATTTCAGTGCTGTTGACTCTGAAATTTGGATATTTAGCTCTATCATTCCTTAACACCACCGTGTATCTGAACCCTTTAGAACCCTGTCTCCAACTTCCTGTTGTATCTCATCTGTCTTCTGTCTTTCCTCCCCTTTGTTTTTTTTTATTTCACTTTAGTACACATTATAGAATTGGTAAGTCATTATATCAATAGGTCATGGAATTAAATATTATCAAGTAAACTAAGTATATCATGGTGATTGGGCACACACATAGGCAGATGACTGACTGGGAAAGAAGTTTCTCTTGTAATGTGAGTGCCATCATTCATAGTCAAACATGTGTTTTGTCAGTTGAAGCTTTAAACATGTCATCCTACAAGTGATAAGTGCTACAGTATTACTCAGCACAGCAATTATTAGGGTAATCACAGGGTTGGAATACCAGAATGTGTTAATGCAGATTAAAATGTCACTACAGTAGTTATGTGATCATCCTTTCAATATTTCCTTTTTTTTGAATCTCCTGTGTTATATAGTTGAGTCTTGCAATATGTCTAAAAGCATATGTGAACTGATTTGTGCTACAGGTAAACTTTGAAAAAATATATATATGTTTGTGTGTTGTGTGTTTGTGATAGTGTGAATTGTTTCTAATGATACTTAATTTGATGAACAAGCATTTCAATGAATTAAATGATCTATTTCACTAATTGGTTTAAGGCAGTTTTATTGATGGTTTGAGTTATTCAATGCAGTAGGGTGACTATTGAATATCTTGACTATTTTACAATATATATATAGGGGAGAGAGAGGAATGTATATATATATATATATATACATACATATATTATATATTCTTACTTTTCTTCATTGTTTCCTTAATCCCTACCCCTTCTGTCTTTTGACTGTATACAATGCCTCACATTTTTCTCCCAAACAAGATGAGTATTTAGTGACTGTGCCTATTAGTGCCATTTGCTATCTTCATTAAAACTTCCATGGTAGGATCCGGAGCTATAGCACAGCGGTAAGTCATTTGCCTTGCAAGCTACCGATCTGGGTTCAATTCCCTGGCATCCCATATGGTCCCCTGAGCACCGCTGGGAGTAAATCCTGAGTGTAGAGCCAGGAGTAACCCCTGATATTGCCAGGTGTGACCCAAAAAGAAAAAAAAAACTTCCATGATACACTTTACTGTTTAAGCTTTTCTAACATGAGTCTGAAAACATAAAATCTCAAAATTTGATTCATTGGAATTTCATTGCAGAGATTATATTCCTTTTTTCTTTTTTTGTATGGCAGCGCCTGGCAAGCTACCTGTGTAGTATTTGACATGCCAAATACCAGTAACAATTATAGACCTCATTTCAATGACTTGATGAAATGGTTTGAGGCTCTTTATGTTCCTGTAGTGGGTAGATGCTTTTGGGATATCTCACATGTGACAGGACATATTGAGATGTTACTGGTGCCCGCTCGAGTAATCAATGATTTATGGGAAGTCAAGTGATCAAGCGATCAAGAACACAGCTTTTGTATGCAAGATCAGATGCTGGTTCAAGCTCTGTGGGGCGTAATTCAAGAGATATGAGTTGATATTGAGGAAAAAAGAGGTTCATTTAATGGCAAGTTGCTGCAGGAGATGGAAGACTCATGAACCAATGGTTCAATCTTATCTACATAGTCACAGGAACATGATTCCCAGAAAAGGGGAACAAGGAAGGATATTTTAGAAGGGTAGGTTGCAGGCCAGTGGCACTAGCGTGAGCATTTAAGTCAGACCTTGATTGATTCCCAGAGGCATAAGAAAAGAATCTGTCCTCTTGTAAGCAAATGGAAGTGAAGGATATTCTCAGCATTGGAGCCGTTCCCACAGACATGTTCTCTGGGTTATAATATTGAATTTCATTTGGTCAGCTTTAAGATGCTTTTGATTTTATAGAAATTGCTTTATCTTACATTATTTAGCATTGCTATAATAGAATTACTAACATTTCTTAAAAATGTTCTCCCTTCAGGTAAACTTCTATAAAATTTCACACTAAGATTGTAGAGGTTGTCCAGAAAATTGGTGCTTGCATGCATACAGCCAGCTGGGTTAGATCCACACATATGGTTCCCTAAGCCCCCAGAAAAGATTTCTGAACACAGAGCCAGGACTTATTCAAGGTGTGCCTTGGAAGTTAAAAAAAAAATCTCACCAGGCTAGCCCAGAACCGAGTTGTAAACATTTTTCTCTGCTCACAAAAGCTGTTAAGTTCACAATCCTAACCCTGACTCTCTTGCATAACCTACAGTAACGTAAGTTCATCAGAAAAATATTTATCAATAAATTATACAAAATTTTTATTTTCACTTTTCATTTTTACATTGTTACTTCCTCTGGCACTTTTAATATCGCATGCTTGGATAAAATGCTGCATGTTGTTCGTCCCATGCCCAGCCTTTTAATGACTTTTCTCATTGGAGTAAAAGAATTGTCTGAGTTGAAAAGCAGTGCTCTCTCTCCTTTTATTTTAAAAAACCTGTACTTTTGTGGAACTTTACAGTGGTGTCACCAAATGTGTGCTTTCATAAATTCATTATTGGGGATAGTTCCCAAGAACTACATTCATATTTCATTATCTTTAAATAATAGATTTTCTCTTAATTACCAAATAGTTCTATATACCACATACTTGATTCCTCACCCAATTTTATTCACTGAAGTTTAAATTTCCACTTTACTGAGTAAAGGCAGTGTTATACTATTCACTGTCAGCTTCTTTTGTGGCTACAAAATCTTTCTTTATAACCAAGGGAAAAGGCTAAATGCACATTCCCTGATATCCTCAGCTCTCTTGGTGTTTGACATGCCTTCATTGTAGCCACTGTAGGTCACAGTGTTAAGCACCGAACAGTGTTATCATTCAGAAATTCTCAGTTACAAGGTGTTAGTCACAATAATAAGCAATGACTACTGTTACTTTTTCTTTCACTTTCTTACAGCAGATAACACTGAACTGATGAACTGACAGTTCACAAGTTTAAACCTGCTTTTACATTTCCTGTGTATTCTATTTTCTTTAGATATGCATCTCTGCTTTGAAGTCAGAGATGAAGACAGTTTTCCAAGGTGCCCAATTATTTATTTGTAGAGATGTGGCTCTTGGCCTTTGTAACACCAATTTTGCTAACTTCATTCTATTCAGGTGCCCATTTTTTGTTTTCTTAGAGAAAATTAGAAAAAGAATTTTTATTTGTGGTGTCTGTATAGTTTAAAATAATAAGCAGAAACACATTACATACTGAGTAAACTTGTTTCACAGTAACAATATAAAATGCAGATATGACCACATAAGTTTCAGTGATGCATGTGATTGTATGAATTATGGTGCAAGTATTTTCATAAAATATTTTATTACCGTAAGTCTAAGTATTTTGCTGTGGATAACAAGTCTTTTATGTTCTGTTTTAAGTTGCATCGGATTTAAGCCTCTCTGATTGCATTTCTGCTAATGGCCACTTTCTATCCTAATTTGACTGTTCATTCCTTTTCTGGGGAATAAAATTAGAGTTATTTCTCCATGCACTTAGCTAATTGAGTAACATTTCCTAATTGAAATAATCACTGTAATAAAGTAATTTTAAATCTTATTTTTCATCTTTTTATTTTATTTTATATTATTTGGCTTTGGTCACATTTGACAGTGCTCAGGCCTTACCCCTGGCTCTATGCTCAAGGATAACTCCTGAAGTGACTCAGAAAACCATATGAGGTCCTGGAAATTGAACCTGGATTGACCATGTGCAAACACTTTTTCATTGTAAAAAAATATGTATGTATATATATATATATATATATATATATATGTATATGTATATATATAAAACTTTTTT
>JAJIBD010015489.1:0-12384 GCA_021461705.1 Cryptotis parvus | reverse complement strand
TGCAGGGATGAAGAGAGGGGGAGAAAGCTGTGTGCAGGGGGGGAGGAGAGAAGGGATAGCTGTGTGCAGGGGTGAGGAGAGAGGGATAGCTGTGTGCAGGAGTGAGGAGAGGGGATAGCAGTGTGCAGGGGTGAGGAGAGGGGAGAGCTGTGTGCAGGGGTGAGGAGAGAGGATAGCTGCATGCAGGAGTGAGGAGAGGAGAGGGATAGTAGTGTAGGGGTGAGGAGAGGGGAGAGCTGTGTGCAGGAGTGAGGAGAGGAAAAGGGGATAGTAGTGTGCAGGGGTGAGGAGAGGGAAGAGCTGTGTGCAGGGATGAGGAGGGGAGAGCGCCTGTGTTGGGGCAGAGTGAGGGAGCCCCCTGCATGGTGCAGAGACGGAGGGGACACAGGGGTGCTTCCTTGGGCCGAGACTGAGAGGGAGGACAGGGCAGCAACCTGAGCCTGTCCCTTGGCCTCCTCCTGGCCGGGACAGCCCCAGGCACCGCAGCATCAGGGGTGACATGTGACTGTCCCCTCCCAGTGCTCCCCCCGGACCAGCCCCCCTCACAGTCTCCAAAACTTCAGCCTCATCCATCACCCTGACCTGGATCCCCGGGGACAACGGTGGCAGCTCCATCCGAGGTGAGCCAGGCAGCGTGGAGACCGGGACAGGACGACCGTTGCCCCATCATGCTCAGGCCCTGGTTGGGGGGGGCCCGGGTTCAGTCTGAAGCCCTCCCACCAGCCTCTGGGGAGCCGTGAGAACCGCCTGGGCCTGGGTCCCAGCTGAGCGTCAAACACGTTTGCTACCAGGCAGCTTATGGGGATGCAAGTCTGGGGTGGACACTCGAGAACTTGAACAGTGGGGGGAGGGGCCGGGGTCTAGGCAGGACCCTCCAGGACCTCATCCCGGTTCGACCGTGCACCCCACTCTTGGCCCATAATCCCTGAGCACTGGGGCAAGCCAGGACTGGGCCGGGGGCCGCTGAGCACGCTGTCCCGCAGGCTTTGTGCTGCAGTACTCGGTGGACAACAGTGAGGGGTGGAAGGACGTGTTCATCAGCTCCAGGCGAAGCGCGCCTTCAGGCTGGACGGCCTGCAGTGCGGCACCTGGTACAAGGTGAAGCTGGCGGCCAAGAACAGCGTGGGGCTCGGGGCCGCATCAGCGAGATCATCGAGGCCAAGACCCACGGGCGGGGTGAGCCTGCGGGCGGCTGGGCGGTCAGCACCGGGCCACCAGGGGGCGTCCGCGTCGTCACAGCCACACCACCTGGTGCCAGAGCCCTTTGGGTGGTACGTGGGACCCCTGTCTCTTTTTCCTTTTATATTTTAATTGTTTGGGGCCCACTGGGCCATGCCCACGAGGCCGGGTGGTGCTGGGGGGTCAAACCCAGGCCCCGTGGCTCGCTGCTCCAGCCCTCCGCCTCCTTCGTTCTGCTTCTCCCAGCACTGGCTGAGTCCTTCCTCTCTCCCCCTCCACCCCGGGAGCCTCCTGCCCCCCACCCCCGGGACGGGGTCCCCACGCAGCAAGGCTCCCCCACAGCCCCTCTCTCCCTCCCCCAGAGCCTTCCTTCAGCAAGGACCAACACCTCTTCACGCACATCAATTCCACGCACGCCCGGCCCCAACCTGCAGGGCTGGAACAACGGCGGCTGCCCCATCACCGCCATCATGCTCGAAGTTCCGGCCCAAGGGCACCTGGGCCTGGCAGGGCCTGCGGGCCAACAGCTCCGCGAGGTCTTCCTTCACCGAGCTCCCGCGAGGCCACCTGGTACGAAGCTGCGCATGCGGGCTTGCAACAGTGCCGGCTGCGGCAACGAGACAGCCCAGTTCGCCACCCTGGACTATGATGGCAGTGAGTGGGCATGGAGGGGGGCGGGCACACACCCCCGGAGGCAGAGGGACGGACACAGAGGCAGGGCCAAGGCGTGGGCAGAGGGGCGTCCAGGAGACACGGAGTCCTGAGGAGTCCCTGCTAAGATGGGCCTAAGTCAGGAGGGTGCACGGACAGTTCCCAGAGCTTTCTTATCCTCACATGGTCCTCCCGGCCCCTTGGCTGCCCCCTCTGGCAGCTGTGTCCACCCTGCATGGAGCTTCGTGGTGGGCAGAGAGCGAGGTTGCAGGAGCAGAGCTCTCAGCCGCCTGGCGATCACCCCACTGCCACAGACGAGCCAGGGCAATGCCCGGGCCCCGTCCAGCTCCTGAAGGTGGGGCGTTGGGGTGTGCAGGTACCTGGACACTTGATGCACACTGCCCATTGTCTGCCATGGGGACCCCCCACACAGGCGTGTGTGCAGGTGGGCACACAGGTGAACACGCCTATGCGGCCATGGCTGGTGTGTGCTCCGAGGTACTGGGTGCATGAGCGTGAAGGCTTCCAGGAGCCCAAGTTCAAGGGCCCCGTCAGAACACACTGACCCTCCACGTGCAGGGAGGCAGAGCTAGTGGTGAGAGGCGTGGATGCACGCGCAGAAGCTTCGTGGCTTCATGACGTCAAGCCTCCCATGACTTGGGAGACCGCTGGGCATGGCAGAGCCAAGTCCCAGCCTAGCAGCTGCTGCCTTGGATGGGGGCTCTGAGGGAATGCTAGGGCTCCGCCTCCATGTGGGGGCCTGGCTTCTCTCTGCTGTGACGCAACAGCCCCTGCCTGCACTTAACAGCTAGGGTCGGGGGCATCCAGCATATCTTGCCCCAGGGGACCGGAGCTTACCTGAGACTCCAGGGTCCCTCCTTCACCAGGCCCAGGAAGCCCTTAGCATCAGAGCGCCGTGAACGTCGGACTCCTGTCCCAGGGCGGACCTGGGGACTAGGATTGGGGTGCGCAGAGGAGAGGGCCGGGGGCTGTGCACCTGGAGAAGGTCAGGGGAGGGCAAGAGAGGCCAAAGGGTGGGGGCAGCGAGGGCAAGGCCCTGAACACCTGCAGGTGTGGCCCCTGGGAAGGGGAGTGGACAGCCCGTGGCGCCTGGAGTCCTCCCCTGCTCCCCTTGCAGGCACCATCCCCCCCATCAAGTCTGCGCAGGGGGAGGGGGACGACGTGAAGAAGCTCTTCACCATCGGCTGCCCTCGTGATCCTGGCCACGCTGGGGGGTGGCCCTGCTCTTCATCGTCCGCAAGAAGAGGAAGGAGAAGCGGCTGAAGCGGCCCGAGGTGCGGGGGCTTCTTGCCGACGCCCTGCGGGCGTCCGGTGGGCTTCCCCTTGGCGGGTCCTGTGGGCATTCCGCTGGACTCCTGGTAAGGCGTTGAGCTCCGCCACGCAGCACCTGGTCTGGCCCGAGCAGGGCCTACGCCCTATGGGGTGCGGGCAGCCTCCATGCGCCCTGGCTGTCCACTGCTTCCTCCTCCACCGCCTGGGACCTGGCGGCTGCCCCCATGGGGATGCACTGGGCTGGCCCAGTTGAGACTTGAAATGTAGAAATGGTTCCCACCGATCAGTAGAAACTGCTCCTGCCTGCCCTGGGGTCCCTCGGAGGCTCAGGTTCTGGTGTACCTCAAATCCTCTCTTGTTTCTTTTATTTATATATATTTTTTGGTTGGGAGCCACACCCGTGATGCTCAGAAATCACTCCTGGCAGGCTCCAGAGACCATGTGGGATACCAGGGATCGAACCCGGTTCAGCCATATGCTAGACAAGTGGGCCCACTGCTGTCCTCGCATTTTTGGGGCCGGTTTTCCTAGAAGACTGAAATCTGTGGAAAGGGGCCGGGAGACCAACAGTACAGTGCCTTTGCTGGCACACAGCCAACCTGGGTTCAGAGCCTGCTACTCGCATGTGGTTCAGGAGTGACCCTGAACAGAGAGCGAGGAGTAGCCCCAGAGCATTGCAGGGTGTGGCCCCAAACCAAATCAATAAATAAACCTGATGAAAGGAGGGGGAAGAAGAAAGCATGGAGTCAGCAGTGACCAATAATACACAAGGCCTCAAGTTCGATCCCTGACACCAGGACTGGCCCAGCACCCCCAGACCTGAGCAGTGCCCCTCACCAGGCTCTGGCATAAGAAACAGCAGCCCAGGTGATGGAGTCGGCAGGAGGGTCCCCAGGCCTCCTCAGCTCTGCTTGGGAGACCCCCCACAAAAACTCGGAGGAGGGGTCAGAGTGATAGTCCAGCGGGTAGGGCGTTTGCCTAGCATGCGGCCATCCTGGGTTCAATCCCGGCATCCCATATGGTCCCCTGAGAACCGCCAGGAGTAATTCCTGCGTGCAGAGACAGGAGTAACCCCTGAGCATCGCTGGGTTGACCCAAAAAGCAAAATAAACAACGGCAAAACTCGAGCAAAGGGCAGCCCCACATTAAATTGTGATGGGCTGTAGTGGGTCCTTCTCTGTCTCCGTCTTCTTCCCGAACCGGTTCCTGGGGACGCCCCAGCTCACGCCTGCATCCCTCCCACCTTCCCCACTCCCAGATTTCACCCGGCCCATCTCTCCTTTTTTGCAGATGCAAAGAGTTTGGCAGAAATGCTGATCAGGTGAGTGTCGCCCCGTGCCCCGCCCCTCCCCTGCAAGCCCCCACACAGCCTCTGCAGGGCCCCCATAGCCGAGGAGTCGCCCACTCCAGCTCTCCCCACAGCAAGAACAACCGGAGCTTCGACACCCCCGTGAAGGGGCCTCCGCAGGGCCCCGGCTACACATCGACATCCCCCCGGGTCCAGCTGCTCATCGAGGACAAGGAGGGCATCAAGCAGCTGGGTGAGCCGCCACACCCTGCCCTGCCCGCCTCGGCCTTGCCACCAGCACCCCTGCCCGCCACACCCTGCCACCCGAACCCCTGCCTGCCCACACATGCCACCCACATAACTGTCCACCCACACCACAGCCCACCCCGCCTGGACCCCGCCTGGACCCCTACCCGCCTCCATCCCCAGCCCACCTTGGCAGCTCCCTCTGCCCAGGCTTTTCTGTGTTGCTGACATCAGAAAAAGACAAAATAAAAAATAATTAAAGAAAGAGACAAAACCCCAGTCCTGAAGGCAGCCCCCAGGACTCCCGTGACCACCCTGCCTTCCCCAGGAGACGACAAGGCCACCATCCCTGTGACCGACGCGAGTTCAGCCAAGCCGTCAACCCCCAGAGCTTCTGCACCGGGTGTCGCTGCACCACCCGGCCCTCATCCAGAGCTCGGCCCCTCATCGACATGTCAGACATCCGGCCAGGCACCAGTTCGTACCGGGGCCAGGGGCGGGCACACCCAGCCAGGCTCAGCTTGTACCATACCCAGGGGCAGGGCACGTGGCCCCAGCAGTGGCAGGGGAGTGCAGGGAAGGCTGGCACCAGCGTTTGTAGAGCCTGACTCAGACCCCCAGGCTGGGACCTGGAGTTCACCCTGGACCCCTCCCTGGGCCCCCACTTCCTCACCCGGAAGTGCTGGGGTGGGGTTCCTGGCCCTGTGAGAGCTGCACGAGGGAGAATGCACCAGCCCGTGGGCCCGTTCCCCGGTGAAAGGCAGCCCCCCTCCTCCCTTGCTGGCCAGAGTCCACTGCCCACACTGGGAAGCCCTCAGCTGGGGATAGCAGCTCCACTTTCCTCTACTCAGACCCCGTGTCCAGAAAGAACGTGAAGTCCACACACAGCACCCGAACCGCTACTCCAGCCAGTGGACACTGACCAAGTGTCAGGCATCCACCCCCTGCACGCACCCTCGCCTCCGACTGGCGCACAGTGGGCTCACAGCATGGGGTGACGGTCACCGAGAGTGACAGCTACAGTGCCAGCCTCTCCCAGGACACAGGTGAGCTCAGGGCCTGCCCGCCCGCAGCGACCCCCTCTGGCAGCCGTCTCTCCCCACCACATCCCTCTGCCCAGCTCCCAGTGCCAATGCCTGCTTCCTGGGCCCCGGCTCCATTTCCAGCCAGTCACTGACTCATGAGATATTCAGCCCCCCCCAGACGTGCTTGGCTGAGGATTCTGTCTTCCTCCCCCCCCCCCCACAAACACTTGATCCACATGACATCTGTTGGGGGAAGGGGCAGCGCTTTCAGGGCAGTGTCTGTCTTTAAAGAACGAAGTTGGCGGGCTGGGGAGGCACAGCACTGCTCTCGCATGCACACGGCCCTGGATTCAACCCTGGGCTCTGGGGGATAGAAGGGTCAGAGACCCAGAAGCATCCATCGACAGGCTGAGCATGCAAGCTGCAACAAGGTTCTCTCCTCAGCACTGCAGGGTCCCTGGAGAGGCCCCCAAGAACCGCTGGGTGTGGCCCCAGAACCCAAAAAGGGCAGAATGCTGTGTTTAGCCACTTCTACCTACCCCTCTTGCATGGTGGCGGGCGCATGACACCTTCCCCCTCCCATCCCTGGGGTCAGGGCTGGGCCGACCCCACCAACCATCCGGTCATGTCCCTCTCTTCCGGCCAGACAAGGGACGGAACAGCATGGTGTCCACAGAGAGCGGGCCCTCCACCTACGAGGAACTGGCACGGGCCTACGAGCACGCCAAGCTGGAGGAGCAGCTGCAACACGCCAAGATTCGAGATCACCGAGTGCTTCGTATCTGACAGCTCCTCGGACCAGATGACCACAGGCACCAACGAGAACGCTGACAGCATAACGTCCGTGAGCACGCCCTCAGAGCCAGGGATCTGCCGCTTCACTGCCTCCCCGCCCAAGCCCCAGGACGCCGACCCCGGCAAGAACGTGGCCGTGCCCATCCCTCACCGGGCCAACAAGAGTGAGTGGAGGGTCGGAGTGATAGCACAGTGGGGGAGGGCGATGACCTTGCACGCGGCCTACCCAGGTTCGATCCCCAACATCTCGTAGGGTCCCCCAAGCACCACCAGGAATAATTCCTGAGTGCAGTACCAGGAACCCCAGGTGTGACACCCCCACAAAATAAAAGAAAACCAAGAAGGAGTGGGCTCCCTGGGGCCCCCAGCCCCTCTGCAGTCCCAGATGGGCACCCTGGAGAGATCTGGGTCCCCTGGGGCTGGAGACTCAGCTGTCACTGACCGCTGGCCACCCGTGTACGCCTCATGTGTACTGGGCAAATATGAGAAAGGGTCTCACCGATGTTGTCACCCAAGGCCATGGCACCCCTGACATCAAGTGGGCTCTCAGCAAGCACTGCCCAGTCCCCTTACCTGAAGCGACTGCAGCTCGGAAGGAGACAGAGCTTTCATGTGGCCTGTGGGCTTAGCTTGCCAAAGGCCATTGTTCTTCATGTTGTCTGGCTCTGTCCAGCCCCAGAAGAGCAACCCTGGAGGTCAGGCCTCATCATGGCTAGCGGCTCTGGACCTACCTGGCTCCAGGTCCTGGCCTGAACCTGCCCTTTGGCATCGGACAACCAGGAGGCCCCACGGGTGTTTATCAGCAGACACAGGGGCACCTTTAACAAGGGGCAGGGCTCCAGAATGACCAGGAAGCAGAGTTCCGGCATGATGAGGGGCCCAAGAAAACAGGAAGGGTCAGGGGAGTCCTGAGGCAAACTCAGGATCCATCTGCAGAGAGAGGGACCTTCCTTCTTCCCGCAGAATGAAAAGCCCCAACAAGGCAGGACTGGGGCACCAGTTTTGCATATGGGAAGCCAGGGATCAATCCCCGGCACTACATTACTCCCCAGAGCACTGCTGGGAGTGACCACTCACCCCCAAATAAAGTCTTAATAGCCACAGAAAAGTCCTAATAGGTCTGGTGTGAGGTGAGCGCCCAGCAGTTGGCACTGCCCGCCCGTGGTGCTCTCGGACCACAGAGCCAGGATGACAAGGTGAGATGCCACCAGTCTCCTCAGCTCTTCTCCCCAGCCGAGAGAGGGTGGGGGGGACACAGCTGAGGCCAGGTGCCCCTTTCACAGATCTGGGGCTCAGAGAGGCCACAGATGGGCCCGGGAAGGGCTCCTTTGCCAGGTCAGTGAGAAGATGCAGGGGCGGAGCCATAGTGCAGTGGGGAAGGCGCTCATCTTGCACGCCCCAACCCAAGTTCAATCCCCAGTATCCCCTGAGCACCGCCAGGAGCATTTCCCTGAGCACAGAACCCAGAGAAACCCCGAGCATCGCTGGGGGTGGTCCAAAACAACAACCACAACAACACAAAACCCCACAGAAGCTGTGGGCCCTGGAGAGGGTGCCCTGACACGTCTCCTCTGCCTCCAGGTGACTACTGCAACCTCCCGCTGTACCCCAAGTCCGGGGGCCTTCTTCCGGGAAGAATGAGGCGCGTGAGCCCTGCCCCCTGCTGCCCCCCGGGAGGCCTCCGCGGAACCTGCCTCGCACCTACCACCCCCGGCCCGCCACCTCACCCTGGACACTGCCACCAAGCCCCTGAGCCTCCCACACGCCGGGCGCCCCGCGGCCACCGCCACAGCCACCTTACCTCAGAGGACTCTGGCCATGCCCGCCCCTCCCACCGGCACGGCCCCCCAGCCCCCGGACCCACTCCCGCTGAGCCCCCTCCAGCCCCCAGCGCTGCCCCTCCGGCCCCCAGCACCGAGCCTCCGCGGCCGGGGGGCCCCACACCAAAATGGGAGGTTCCAGGGACTCACTTCTGGAGATGAGCACGTCAGGGGTCGGGAGGTCACAGAAGCAGGGCGCTGGGGCCTACTCGAAATCCTACACCCTGGTGTAGGGGCGCCTTGAGAAAGCTGCCCCGCGCCTCCTCCCCTGGGCCGGCAGACACTCTGGGCTGTTTCTGCAGCTTGACCTGACAGACAAGGAAAGGAAATGCCCCCCCACCCGACGTCATGAACACCTGTACATAGAACTCTTTTGTACAAATGAAACTATTTTCTTCTTCACGAAGCCAGGGCACAAGAATCTGATGGGCCACGTCGACCCCCCGTACCCCCACCCCCAAGTCAGCGTGGAGAGACACACCATGTGTGGAAGGGCATGTTTGCGTCTCTCTCGCCTGACCCAGACGGAGGCACAAAACTCAGCACCTTCCTCCCCACCCCTCACCCCCATTCTAGGTGGTTTTCAGAGACGAGATTCCGACTCAGAGACACTGCATGCGATTTTACTGTCCCGAAAACCAGGATTTGCTTCACTTTGCAGATGCTTATGTGTTAATACCTTTTTCTATGAAAAAAAGACCCAGCGCCGTGTGCAATAAAGGCTATGTTTCTACGGCCGCCTCTTTCCCACTGGCCCTGGGCCCCCGGGGGATGGAGGCTCGCTCGAAGCACTTGGAGTTGGTGCCCGGGCCCATCTGCCTCTCCTATTCTCCCTCTGTGCTGGGTGGCTTTGAGGAGGCTCCTGACACCTCTGTGCCTCCTGATCGGATCCAGGGTGGGTTGGGGGAGTGGGGTAGGGGGCCTGAGGGTCGGGTGTCTACTAGTTTCAGACCCACCAGTGAGGGCTGGAGCGATAGTACAGCAGGTGGGGTGCTTGCCTTGCACAGAGCTGACCTGAAACCCATATGATCCCCCACGCACTGCCAGCAGTGATCTCTGAGCACAGAGCCAGGAGGAAGTCCTAAGCACTGCTGGGTATGACCAAAAACAAACCCATCAGTGAGCAGGGGCTAAGTTTAGTTTTGTTTGTTTGTGGGGTGGGGGTGGCTGTTGAACACCCAGCTGTGCCCAGGAATGACTCTGGCAGGGCTCCTGGGTGCCAGAGATGAAGTTTCAGGCCAGCAGCGTGCAAGGCAAAGCAAGCCCCCTGTCTGCTGTCCTATCTCTCCAGCCAGGAGTTGGTTTTGGGGGGTTTGTTTGTTTGTTTTTTTCTTTTTTAGGTCACACCTGGCAATGCTCAGGGGTTACTCCTGGCTCTGCCTGCACTCAGGAATTACTCCTGGTGGTGCTCGGGAACTGTATGGGATGATGGAGATCAAACTTGGGTCAGCTGTGTGCAAGGCAGATGCCCTACCCACTATACTATGGCTCCGGCCCAGGGAGTTGTTTTTAAAAGGGAGTCAACAAACTGTTGAGAGAGAGAGAGAGAGAGACAGAGACAGAGACAGAGACAGAGAGAGACAGAGACACAGAGACACAGAGAGACAGAGAGCAGAGCACACAGAGAGAGACAGAGATTCTTTCTGTGCAGGGGTACCGGTGTAGTTTGGACTTCTGCAGCCCCAGGTGGGGTGGGCGGCTTGACAGAGCCCCTGTGCGCTTGGGAGGGCTCAGCTGGAGGGAATCAGGAGGGGATGGGCCTCCGGCCAGCTGCCGATTAGCAGGCCGGAGGGGGACATATGCTCATGCATGGAACTGCCCCGCCACACCCCAGCCCCAGCCGGGGTACTGGACCAGCAGCGCCCCTGGGTGGGAAAGGGCTCCTGATCATATCCAAAGGGGCTCCTGAGCAGCACACCCCAAGTCACAGCGAGATCCAGAAAGGTGAGTCTGCTGGGAGTGTGTGGGGTGGGCAGGAGCTGAGCCGGCCAGAGTGGAGTCCGCATGGAATGCCCAGGGTTACCCCACAAACATGCCCTGCAAATCTGGGGCTGGTGGGCTGGGGGACACAGAGCCAGGTCAGCTCTGTAAAGGGCAAGGGCAGACCCAGGGCTGTGTGTTGACTCAGAGGCATTGGAAATCCGCCTCCACCTCCGGAGGGAGCCCCCACCCTAGGGACCCAGTCCCCGCCCCAGCCGTAAGATGTTGAGATCCGTAGTGAGATGGCAGACACCTGGGCCAGGTGTGGGCACCTGACGCCCCCTGCAGGTCGTCTGCCTAACTACTGGCGCAAAGCTCTGTTCCTGGGCTTCTGAGAACATGTCTGAGAGCCGGACCCCACCCGCAGCGTCCTCTTGCTGGGCTTCCGGTATCAGCCAGGGTGGGAGGAACAAATCCCCAAGGGCTAGAGTGGAATGGGGCCAACCCTGTCCCCAGAGCCGCCAAGGGGAGCACAATCATGAAAAAATGCACTTGGGGCATCTGTACCCCCTGCGGAAGCCAAAAAAGGTCCCCAGGGCTGCGGTGCCATGGTTGGGCTCTGGGGAGGGAAGTAGCTAAGGCAAAGCCAGAAAGGCCCAGAAGAGGGAGCTGAGGTGTGAGCACAAGAGTCTGGTTCTCTCCATATCACATTCAATTGTTTAAGAAAAAAGAATATTAACAACAAAGAGAGAGAGAGAGAGAGAGGAGAGTCTGGTTCTGCCGTGGGGACATGCCCAGTGGAACAGAATCACTCCTGGAACCCACACATCCAATTGGGTGGAACCTGGTTTCTGCTGTGCAGGTAGGGTTGGGCGAGAGGGGAGTCAGCTGCAGGGGCGGGGGACTTTGGGAAAGGGCCTAGGACCGTGTGAGCCAGGTTGGATGAGAAACAAGGTGTGCAGTTGTTTGTGTTCAGCTGAGCTTAACCCCAAAGCATGGGGAATGGAGATGAGACAAATCGTTCAGGACCCACTGTTTCAGCCGCAAATAATGTCTGACCTCCAATATTCCAGGGGTGGGGGCATACCCATCAGTGCTCAGGGCTACTCCCAGGGGAGCTTTGGGGCACTGTGTGGTGCCAGGGATAGGACGGAGGGCCTGCATGTAAACCTGTGCTCCAGGCCTCGCTCTGTCCTTGAGCTGAGCCTTGCCTGCCTCTCAGAATGCTCCAGAAGCTACTTCACAGGCACCTGTGTGGCTCTCACTGGCCTAGCCCTTACCATCACTGAGTTCTGATTCTTGAACCATGGTTCTGAGCATCTTCTGGCTCATTCCAGGCCTGGCACAGGCAGAACTGATACAGTTAAGAGACCAGATACACAGAGCACCTAGAGCTTGTTAGAAATACAGGTGCCAGGGGCAGAGTGATAGTACAGCAGGAGGGTGTTTGCCTCGCATGTGGCCTATGTGGGTTTAATCTCCAGCATCCCATATGATCCCCTGAGCACATGCCAGGAGTAACCCCCTCAGCATCGCCGGGTGTGACCCCAAAGCTAAAAAAATATATATAGATAAGTGCTAAATTGGGGACATTGGTGGTTGGAAGTGTGCACTGGTGAAGGGATAGGTGTTGGGATATTTGAGTGAAACTCAGTCATGAACAACTTTGCAACTGTGTATTTCACAGTGAACTGTGAGATACAATCAATTTTTTAAGAAATTTACTGTTGAGATCGAATCTACCACAAACTTATGGGAGTCAGAGGTTAGGTAAGACAGAGAAGGAGACAGTGTGCTAATAATCATCAAAAATGATAATACCATGGGGCCGGAGCCATAGCACAGTGGGTAGAGTGTTTTTCTTGCATGCGGCCAACCCTGGTTCGATCCCCGGCATCCCATATGGTCCCCGAGCACCACCAGGAGTAATTCCCTGAGCAAAGAGCCAGGAGTAACCCCTGAGCATAGCTGGGTGTGACCCAAAAAAAGAAAAAAATGATAATACCAGCCTAGAACTGAGCATTGAATATAGGCAAAAAAATACACATGATAACTTCTAAATATATGTATTGCAATCCACAATGTGTAAGACAAGAAAGAGAGACAGAGAGAGAGAGAGAGAGAGAGAGAGAGAGAAAATATGCCATGGAGGCAGGCTAGGGAGGGG